>BMAO01009252.1:0-53393 GCA_019973975.1 Trichonephila clavata | reverse complement strand
TTTTGTATTATGCAAACAAAATTATTAAATTTGTTGCACACAAATAAGACTAATATTAATTTAAACTAAACCTACAAAATTTTCCTTTTAAAACATATAATTTTATATGTTTTTCATAAAACCCAAGTAAAACGTTTTTTCCAGTAATAAACTTACTTTGTGATTAATGTTAAGGATAGAGAAAGTAGAAAACAAATATTTTAATAATTTTCCAAACATTCAGAGCAGACTGTATTCATTTGCTTTAAGCACAAATTTGTTTTACATTGAAAGCAAACACAATTGTGGTTTTTACATCTTTTACCCGTGGACAAACAGTGCAGAGCCCCTTTTTTGGTGAATTAATGCTCTTTTTACTATCTTCTGTGTCAGTAAAGCTTCTTTTGAATTTTTTGTCAATTATTTGTTTCCGTGAATTTATTTGTTGTTTCTTGCTCAAAATTTCTTCCAATTCTTGTGCCGTATCCATGAGATGAACAGATTGTTTAATATGGTGCTCTTCTGAAATTACACAGTCTTCGAAATCACTTAGTTCATCCTCAGAATCTGTCGATACAGTATCTAATAGATGACCGAGTCACTGTTGCTCCCTTTCCCATGGAATTTTTGCCGTAATTTCTGAAAAACGTTTTAAAATTTTTTAACAAAAATAATATTTTACAATTATTTTTAAGTTTTATATTATTTTTATACTACAATTATTGAAATTCTAAATAAAATATACATGCATATTAATATATTTGAAAATAAAATATTAACGGAAAGAGTGAAACACTTACCCTATTTTAGATGCTTCGAGTACGAAAATATAACTCAATCACTCGCGGGGTGCTCTCAGCACCCCAGATAAACTTTTGAAGGTCATTACGTTTCAATCGTCCGAGTGAGAGTGATTGCATCAGGTCTGAAGGTTCAATGACCCAAAATGTGCAGCTATAGAAAAAATCGTGGTTCTGCGTATTCTTTGTGGAATTCTAGGAAGCTTTTCTTGTTGCTGGGGTGTACACAGCACCCCGCGCGAGTGATCGCGGGATAATAAAGATTCAAATCTCTCGAATTGAATCTTTCTTATTTACAGGTTAGTCTTCCATTCTTACAGAAGTCATTGCTCGAAAACAGATAGCAAAAATATTTGTTAATAATCTAAAATGTAAAACGCTAACATATATACACCGCTTAAATTCTTCGTTTAAAAGCCACAGAATGAAGCTACACACACACACGTGTCATTGCAAAGCAACTAGAATCGATTCAAGGAACTTTCGAGTGCTGTATTTCATACTTTAACGATCAAGTAATCGTTATTCTGTAGAATACCTAGTTATAAATCATAGAATTCAATAATTTTATATACTTTGACTCACTTGTCCAATTATTTCATGAAATACCTAGTTATTTTATGAAATAACGGATTTCACACTTTAACGGTAACACATATATATTCATGAGCAAAGCAGTTCGTTGATATTATTTTCATAACAATGACTCATAAAAAGGGGCGCGAGTCACCAAATATCATTTATTTATCAATCTTTACTGTATGGCGGAGATTCACACAAACGAAGAAAACCCAACGAATTACAAAAGACCGCATCCCGATCTGTGAATTACGAATTTCCTTAGATTTTTTCGAAAAACCAACAAGAGATGGCTGACCAAGAACGGTTCGGTTCAGAGGTGTATACACACCTTAACATGATATCTTATTTCAATATTTAATAGGATTTGACATTTGAAAAATTAAGTAGACACTTTCACACCCCTGAAAAGCTAATACTGGATTCAAAACTAATAACAACAACGATTCAAACTCGCGAACTTTCACTCGAAGATGACGACATAAATTAAAAACAAGGAAGTTTGAAGAGAGATGCTACACTCCTTGACTAAGGTGCGGCTGTCTGTGAGGTTAAGGCGTAAATTTAACTTGTTGAGAATCAACTAATCCATCTTTCTTTTTCAACTTAGTGAAGTTTTTACTAGAGCTGTGTCACTTAAAAAATACTTGACAATAAGGTTTTTTTTCTGTTTGTATTGCTACAATGTCTGGAATCAAGCATCGAGAATGGAGGGAATACCTATTTATTTTCAATAACTTATCATATTGTAACATGTTTTCTGATAGGTAATAAAAATTGTAATTTATATGAGATATTTTTGTGTTCCTGTATATTATTCATTTCTTTTTTCAAAAGAACTCTTTCTTCACTTAGCTGTCCAACGATTTATGGTTTAATTATATTAACGTTTCAAAAAAATATTTTCGAAATACCGTGTCTTAATTATAAATATTATATCGTATTTATTTTGTTGATATAATCATTTTAACAATTTCTAATTAGAGTTTCCTAATTTTGCTTTTTAGTATTTCTGTCTTTTCTCGTTTTAGTCTTATAAACAACATGATAAGAATACATAAAAATTATTATTTTTATGTATAGTTATTCAACATTATGAATTCAATGAAATTTTTCTTATTCTGTACATTTTATATGACTTCCAAATGTTCTATTTCATTCAGTAGTACAAAACAACTAAGGCGGAGGAAAAAGACTCTCCACATTATTCCAAATAAGAAATAAATGGCTTATTTTTTAAAAATTATAATAGCTTAAAGAAAATTTATAACACACATATTTTGATGAAATTAAATACTTTTAAGCCTATTTTTTGCGATATCGAGAAATTATTTCTTTTTAAGAAGGAAAAACTGTAATGTAAACTGTACTTAATATGACATCAGAAGCACAATTTTTGGCGTAATGTATAAAACATTTAGTGGAAGCTGAATCTATTCAATAGATTTTGTTATTTATTTTCATTGATTTAAAACAGAACTGGTGAAGTAATTTACAATATTTTTGTCATTTGAAATGAAAAAAAAATGTTCCGAATTAAAAAGATTAGTTCAGTGACAACACACTGACTATATATTAAACTTCATTTGTTGCATTTACTTGAAAAATATTAAATAGTAACTGTTCCTTAAAATAAAATATTTGGAAATTATTTTAATTTTGAGAGAATTTTTTGTCTTTATTTAACTTACCAGGATTATATATATATATATATATAAATAAATCAAATATTGTATTGATTTTAGCTTCCTTACAATTGTTTTAACCGTACATGTCGTACATGCCGTACAACAGTGCATGTACACATTATGGACTTGACCAGAATACAGATTTGAAGCTATCCAAATCTATCAATTTATACACTTTTTTATTCCCTATCCCCAAAGGCATCTAAATCGTACAATTATTCCGGAAAAACAATATGAACCATATATAAATATATAAAGCATACATCAACAATTCTTATGAAGACCAGCTTGTATTCTCTAATTCTCGTTATTATTAAGACGTGATCTCTTTGCTTAATTTTCAGCTTTAAACTCGTTTTACGGTTCTTTTTTTTTTCCTTCGTGTTTTTATAAAACAACAAAAGTGAAGTTCGAATTCCTAAAAGTAAGTGGTAAAACAATCTCACAAATTAGCTTTGCGTGTATATACGTATAACTCTTCGAAGGAACATAGACACTTTCCAGAAAACGTTTTTCATTCATTCATGAAGACAGCTTTCAGAAACTTATCTACAATGCAAATCGACATCAACTACTTTTAATTTTGGAGTTGGATTGGATATTTATTCCTTTATAATGTGACCCTGGTTTGTATTTAGCGTTTGGTAGTAATGTGTATATAGTATACTCGAAATATTTTTTTACTATACAATTATTTTAAAAATCTGTTTCTAGTAATTTTTAGTCCAATTAAAATGCAATTTATAGAATTATTTCAAATGATAACGTAAAAGTATTCTATTTTTATTTAGCCCCATCATAATTCATCAAAGCCTTTGATTTGAAGGCAAAGCAAAATTAAATCAGTGTAAAACGTTTCGCACTTTTGTGATCTCGTCTCCACAAAAAATGTACTATACATATATAAATACTTTTTTAAAAAAACCTGCTTCTATTAAACATATCAGTAGCGAAAATACGGTTAACGACATTTGTAGTACCTTCTTAAATCTACTTTTTAATTTTAAACTACTTTTTTCGAATATCGTATACTAAGAATTGCTATAACTCCAACTATAATCACTCTCTGCATTAAGAACTTTAACTGACTGTCCAAAGCAGCAGAACCGCCCTCTAGCGACCACTGATCTTCAGTAGAGGCCAGGTAAGGGGAGAATGTGGTCGCTATGAAAACCCATCCATGTTCTTTATCCATTATTTTTTTAACGATATGTGTTGTCTTTATGTGGCTTATAACGCAAATTAAACATAGTTGTTACGCCAACGAAGACTTCGTTGAATCCAACCACGAATTCAGCACTTTCAGTTTTATCTTTAACGTCTAACGTGCCACATCACTATGTAAAGTAATTGAAAAATGCTAATTAATGTTTTGATATGAATGCGTAACCTTAATCGCGTTCAGTACTTTTTCAATTTGTTCGCCGTCCCTTTTTAAATACCCATTTCTCAGCAGAAACCCTCCTTCACAACGACATCATCACATACCAATATTCGAAATCATTTGAATAAATTTCCAGTCACGAGCATGCGTCCATTAGAAAAAACGGGTCCAAGTCTTTTTTCTTGTTTTGCTTTTATTTCACAGCATTATAAACGATGTGAAGGGTTCCTCTAATTGACCACCTGCTTTTCGCCATCAACGAAAGAAAGGTCAGTACGAATGGGCGCTCCAGATTCTAGAAGCTGGACTCAGTCGGGTTTGTTTTTGTTTAGTCTGAAGTTAAGCGATTGCATCCAATGATAATAAATTTCAAAAGAATGTAAATAAAGAAATAATGCTGATTGGAAATTATGTTAAGGTAATCTCACAACTCACTGTTTTGTATAATATTAAAAAGATTTCCATTTATATGAACTGAACTAAGATACCAACAGATATATATTAGATATAAATTAATATTATCTCAAGTAAAATCTTCATTGAATTAAGAAATTTGAATAATACTAGAAATGAATTAAATATAAAATGTAGAGTCTCAAAAGAAAATTATTGTTTAGATTTTGACAATTATAAAAATATATATAAACAATGTTCTCGTTCATCTTGATAAATTTTTAACCACCTCGAGAGAGTGTTATCCCAAAAAAGAGAAAATATTCATGCAAAAAGAGGATCAAAGAAAAATGCATAGACATGCATGAACTATTACAAAACTGTTTATCAAGAAAAGAAAAAAAAGAATGCAGCTCAAATACTTTTTGAAAATTTGTAAGGAATTATTTATTTATATGCTAATCCAACTCATTAAAAATTGCATATCTTAGAAATACTTCTTGATGTTTTATTTTACGTTTCTGTCCTTTAATGTTTTTCTACTTTTTAATGCCACGTAATAATTATTATATGAAAAATAATACATTAAAAATATTAAGATGCGTGTGCGTGCGCACATTTTTATACGCAGTTAATGAATGAATGAGTGAATATTAACAAGTCGCACTCTTCAGCTATATATATATATATATATATACACGAGGGCTTTTGGCGAAAGACCTCTATACGCAGTCAAATACAAGCATTAGTAATAATTGTGTCTAAATTGTTATTAATGCTTTTTTTTTTAAAGAAAAATGATTATGTATGCAATTATAGATTTTTTTTACTTTTTTTAGAAAAAGGATATGTAAATTTAATTTTGGGTGGATTTCAAATTGTTATAAGGTTTGAAAAGTTAAAAACATATTATCTCTTTTTGTCACGACCCTTCGGTTGCTTATGGATTTGAGAGATTATTAAGAGATGACTAAGAGACATTTTAATAAAAACAATACCTTTATTTTATGTATAAATTTGCTATCAAATCTTAGCTTAAGCTAAGGGAGCGGCCAACTTAATTACTAATCTAAATATTAATAATAGTTCTTAAATTACTTACTTTTGTTGAGAAGATCCGACGTTTTGTTACTCGTCCTGATTTGACGAAATATCTTGTTCCGTGAGATGTAGGATCTCCTTATTTAAATGATATCTTTAATTATTATAAATCTAATACTCTAACTTCAGTACCAGCCTGTCGACTATCGACTACCTCTCTCTACTATCGATTGACTTTAAGTAGCAACTCAAGTTTGCATAAATCACGGCTCCCCCACGGAAAGCGATTTTATAATCATACAACAGTTAGATTTTCCAAGAGGATTAGTGGGAATCGCGAATTGGACACGTTACAATTTTAATCGAAGTCTAAATTTTATTTAAACCTTTTTTTTAATTGGTAACTTCTTTATGAATTCCGATAATATTTTTAATATACTAGGTATGTATATTTGCAGCTTATTGTTATTTTCTTCTATTTTTAGCTGTTTTTATAACATTTTGATGGCATTTATGTTTTTTAAACTTTTTTGTATTTTAACGTATATATTTTAATCATTGAAATCCAAAAGCAACTTAAAAGCCTAAAAGATAAAAACATCTCTCTAAGTTTTACATTTGTTCGTGGGCACACGGGCGTACTTGGAAATGAGCGGGCCGAATGACTTGCAAGAGCTGCCCACAAACGCGAAATTGACATTGCCGTTAATATTCCTAATTAATTTTACAAGAAGATTATGTTAGAAAGAATGGTGAAGTGTTGGAACTAAAAATATCTCATTTCAAATAAAGGGAGCCTAACAGAGAAATTTTTTTGTCCTGTCATCATTTTTACAAACTAATTACAAAATAACCCAATTTCTAACAGGTCATGGTAACTTTAAATCTTCCTGGGTTTGTAATATTGGTGATGAGAAAAATGTAGAACATGTGCTCCTTCTGTTTTCCAAGTTTGAAAGAGAACGAAATATCCTAAGACTGGCTTTCAAGGGACTTAATTTAAAATGGCCTCCGAATCTTCACCAACTTATTTCAACCAGAAGTACTTTTAAAAAGTTCTGTGAATTTGTTGCAAATATTTGTAATCCTTCATAACCTCAAAAGATTTTTTTTCATGCTTTCCTTTGTAATGTGTGCATAATACTTACTTCTGTAAGCCCCGTTTGATACTTTGTGGTGCACATGGATTTTGTAACTGTTTTCAATACAAAAAAACGTCTGTATTTCTAAAATCATGAATATTAGGTAAGATAACATAGTATTCAATTTTCCCCTTGTTGATTGACAGCACTCTACAAATCCAATTCATCAATTGTTTTCCTCCAGGATTCTTGAGTTTCTTATATGATTTATGCTTTCCATTTTATGAAATTTTATTTTTATTTTTAAAACAACTTCAATGGAAAAGAAATGTGAAATGGCAAAACTATAAAAAATTATATTAAGCCCTATTACTAAAGATGACTCATTTACGATTGATTTGAAAGTAATACTTTAAACTCTTTAACTTTATTTTAAAAATATTTGAACAATAAAAAGAACTTAAAATTTCTGCATTTTCAAGTCTTTATCAATCTGATAATGAGTGTTTGCCATTTTGCATTTTCTGAATCATTAGAGTATTTTACTACATTAATCCACGTTTTCAACTGTGAGGGGACTTTAATGATAACTAATGTTAAAATCTAAAACTGCGGGCATCATTGAATACAAATGATTTCTCGAATATGGTTATTAATGGTTCAGAAATTTTAAGTATACTGAAATATTTTCAAAAATAATTTTGATTACTTGAAAAAGAGTAAATGAATTCTGGCTTACAGCTTTATGCTTATTAGTAATTATTTAATTTTCGTATTTTGAATAAATTCTAACTTACATTCTATATAATGGTGGTAAATTTCTTTTATCTCTTACAAAATTCATAATTTAAAGTGGACCATTTTATCAGCTACTGCTTAAATTATTCTTAAATAATAAGGAATATACTTAACAATGAATTTATTTGTGTGTTTGTATTTTTAAAATTTAATCATTTTAAAACTTTTCACACTAAGATTATATAAATTGAGACACAAAAATTAAAAGGAATTTCACATTTATTATCGCACAAAAAGAATAAATTTAAATATTTTCTTCGAATTTTAAATAATGAGCTTCCTAACATGTGTATTTTATAATCACATCTAAAGAAAAAAGTTTTTTTTTTTAAAAAAAAGGAGTGACATTAGTTCATATGTTTCATTATTCATTATGTCTCTCTCTATCCTGTTATTAATCATAAGAACTAATTTACTTATCGGCACAAAAAAAAACTAATCAGTCTTTCTGCTACTGGATTTTTCAGCAAATGAACATGTCTATAAAAAGAAATGAGCCAATTGGTTGTTATCATTACTCAACTGCTTGGAATTCATGAACGAAGAGTTTTTGAGATCATCCAAATTCATGCTTTGACCATTTTAAATATTGTATCTTTAAAAAATTTCTTAATTTTCCTTCCCATTACTTTATTATAAAAAAATATTTCATGCTATTTCTGTGTTTCGGGTTTTTTGATTTTTGTTATCTGTACTTCGATGTAATTTAATATAACTTAAACTTACAATTATCACTTTTATGCCTTTTTTTCTATTTAGGAGTTTTATGCACCTTTTCCTTCATTTGTGTTACGGTATTTGATATAAAATAATGACAACTATATATTGTACTTAATAAACTCAGTTTTTCATATTTTTTTTTTTTTTTACATTTCAAGATTATTAATTTGCTCTGTTATAATAATATACGTCATAATAAAAACATTTTTTTTTATTTCTTTACACAGAAACGAAAAATCTCAAATCTAACTCGATAATAATTTGTTTTTTAGATAACAGAATACAAAAAAAAACCATCATCAAAATAAAAACCCTTTATCTATTAATACATATTTTTTCTGTGGAAAAAACCATACTTCATTGCATCTTAATACACAGAACTAATCCTGATGTATATAGTTATGACTAATATATTGTTTCCTAGTGCATAGTACTTATCAAAATCTATAAAATAATTACAATTTTCTTCTACAGATATGTAATTGTCATTACATAATTTAAGAAACTAATGCAAAAAGTAATATATTTTTATTATCTTATTGCGTGATTATTGCCTATTCTTTCAACTTTTTTTTATTTAAAGAGTCATAACTACTGAATGAGGCAATGAACCAATCCAAGGTAATTTTCCTACCAATTTAGAGAATTACAATAACATTTGTTTCAATAGCCAAGATAAAGACTGTTATTAAGAACAAACTACCGTTAATAGAGATTACATATGACATGAGTAGTGATTAATGATGTAGTTAAAAGTAAGAACACATAAAATACACATTAAAAAAGATGGGAAACGGAAGTGCACAATAAAAATGTAAGTAGTATTAGTTAAAAGGAATGCTCTCTAAATTATTTTGACTTGCAATCATAGAATAAAAAAAGATTGATTTTAAAACGACAAATAATGTATCCAAAAAATTATATTTTATAAGAAAGTAAAAAAGTTTTTACATCTCATGCATATGTACGTATATCAATAACTGTGTTCAAATGTTCATATATATACATTTGTACATATATCAATAACTGTGTTTAGATGTTCACATACATACATTTATACATATATCAATAACTGTGTTGAGATATACATGCAGTGAAATATGTTTAACGCGAAAACGCTTAACCTTTTATCTACCCCGATGGAACTTATAAGTACCACTCACTTTAAAATTACACAGAATAAACCTTTTTACGAATACTGTGACGATACTTAGCAGGAATATTCTTTTAAATCCCCTCTTTTAAGATATATGGCAGCACGGGTTCTATGATGAGTATTTTAGCGGGGAAGGCGAATAATTTTACAGCAAAAGTTGCGTCTTCAGCTGACATTTTGATCGGATTGCGAGATTTGTCATTTTTGTTCCAAAAAAGTAGTAAATGTCAAAAGGTGTTTTATTTTTTTGTATGTTAAGTTTTTTGTATTTGATTATTTATTTTAAGTGATCAGTATATATAATTAATTTTTCAGTTGAATATATTTAATTAATTAGCTCTAACGGATTAAATTTCTTAAAGTTGAGTATTTTGTTTATGTATATCCCTTATTTTTCAATGTAGTGATTCAAAAAAGTATTACATGAAAAAAGTTGCAGTAAATCATAATGCAGTAGATAAAGGGTTAAGACGAAATTTGATTAGCACGAAATAATACAACGGTCCCGACAAACTATTATGCATTTTCCTACATTTTTTCCCCTAACACAAAAAGATTTATCTTCTGGGAATGAACAAAATATGGAAAACACCCGGAGGATATAAAAACTGAGCCAACACTTACAGACAAAGACATTTTGGAGTTTGTTCAAAGTTCATAAAATATCATTGATGCAGATTCCAACGATGCAAATGAAATGAATGAAACAGCTACTGTTTCCACGTCATCTGAAATAAGGAACATCATGAAAAGAATGTGCAATTATTTAGACTTACATTCCAATGGGGAAATGAATAACAAAATGGATGACTTCGATAAGTTTGTTGACAGTTTAATGCTAAAAAAGACAATGCAAATAAAAATACTTGATTATTTTCCCAAAACTCAGTAAATGTTTTGTTTTCCAAAAAAACTTGAGAATATTTTGCATTAAATTTCCTAAAGCTTCGGTGAATGTTTTTGTTGCATTGTTTTTTATTACACAGCTGGCCACCGTAAATGCAACCCCAAGAAAGACAAGAGATAGCACAACAAAATTTATTTTGTCGATAACATGTTGACCAAGTATCAAAGGATTAAATTTATAGACTTTTGTGAAGTGTGGTTCCTGCCAGAATCAGCAGCCAGAGTAGCCGCCATTGTTGGAGATCACCGCTGCCACACACCTCGGCATTGATTCAAAGAGACTTTGGATGTGTTCTTGGGGTACAGCAGACCAAGCAGCTTCCACACGTTCTCAAAATTGATCTGGTGTGGTAGCTGGGGGTGTAATCTGGGTCAATCGTTGAGCAACCATGAACCACATGTTTTCTATCGGCAAAAATCCGGAGAGCAAGCCGGCCAGGGAAGCAATTCAATCTGAAGATTGACGAAGAACCTTTGGACAATGCGTGCCACGTGTGGTCACGCATTATCCTGTTGAAATATGGCTGTGGCCAAGCCCTGAAGGTAAGGAAGGACAACTGGTTCCAACACCTCGGAGATGTAGCGCAGGTTGTTTAAAGTACCAGCCATGCGTACTAGAGGAGTGCGAGAGTGATATCCAATACCACCCTATACCATAATACCCGGTGTAGGAACAGAGTGGCGGTGCGTAACGCAGCTGTTCAGCATCCTCTCTCCACGGTGTCTCCAGACTCGAATCCGACCATCGTGGTGTTGTAGACAGATGCGTGACTCGTCAGTAAAGACAACTTCATTCCATTCTGCCACCCACATCCTTTTTTCATCGCACCATTGGCGGCGGAGACGTCCGTGGTTCTGCGTCAAGGGTAGACCAAGCAATGGACGTCTTGCGGAGAGAGACCACTCTACTGTAAACGAACTGAATGTAACGCAGACACTGAATGATGAGATGAATGATGTGATGTGACTGAGAGATTCGTTACCGCCATGCGCACAATTTGCTTGTCCTCACGTGAAGTGGTGCACTGAGGGGGATGCGATCGACCATGTCGGTTCGTCGTACCTTCCTGTATCCATCGGTCACATATCCGCATTACAGTTGTTTGGTTTTGTCCAACACGACTACCGATTTTCCTGAAAGATAATCCACAATCTCGGTAGGCCACTATCCTTCCTCTTTCGATCTCGGATACTTGAACAAAAGCTGATCGCTGTTTTCTACGAGACATAACTGATATTTTTTTGAAAAAACCATAAGGAAAAAACACAATTGCCGAAATTTAAATCGCCAAAATCTCCAAGCCTTAAATAGCGCTTTGAGGTGGCGCCACAGGCGTGCGTGATGTGTGTCTGTGCTGAAATTCTAGTCATTTGCATATCTCACCTCCGCTAATGCATATTGTAAATTTCATGTTATTTGCGTGCTTCCTTCAGGGTGTTGCATTTACGGTGGCCAGCAGTGTATATACATGCATATGTACATATGTATGAAAGTACAATGTACCCTAATAATTTTGTTGAATACCGTATTTACTCGAATCTAAACCGCACTTTTTTACCAATGTTAAAGCTACTGAAAATCGGTTGCGGCTTAGAATCGAGTTAAAAATGCGTTGGATGGGGGAATTGGAGCAATTACAGGTTCTAAACTATTTTACACTGTTTTTCATTTTACTCAAAGACTTGTTGAGAATTTGGGGTGCGGCTTAGATTCAAGTAAGTACAGTATATATTATTTTTTCGCAATATCTTTTAATACGAAAAAACATTTCAGCCCCCTCAGTTTCGCTTTGAACGATTTTCACTGTATATCAATAATAATGATGTATTTCCTTACCAATTCGGTCACTGTTATAAATAATACATTAAAAATTATTACTATAAGCAAGATAAAAAAGTTTCCTTATATCAATAAATAATCTAATTTTTTATTTAATAAATCTAATTTATTTCTTCTTACTCTAATCACAAGAATGTTTTAAAGAGAAATGTTTTGTTCGATATAATCATGATTGTGAGTACAAAAATTTCAAAAAGTTGTCTTGCGAAACATTTATATACAGAATTTATTTAAAGTATATAAATATAATGAATAAATTTAAATGAACAAAAATACACATATCTCAAAAATAAAATTACTTTAATTTCGTTTGTAATGTTTAGTAATATACTGCCTACATTTTTTGAGCAGAATTCTTGATTTTCGATTGATCATAGTTAATGAGTCACAACATTATATTCGTTATAATAGTAAAATCAGTTTCACACAAGGAAACTTTCAGATAGTCAACTTGTTTCTTCTTATCACTCCTTTAGTGTGAAGAAGGGAGAGAGTTTCTTTCACACGCGGATACAAAAGTTGACTAAAAAGGGAGTGCATTATTCACAATTTCATCGCCACAATAATCGAGTCCGATGTAAGAAACTTTTTCCATTTTCAATACACAAACAACCTTTTGTAAAGAGCGTAGCCTCTATAATATGTCAACGAATGGAAGAGGAACGTGGTTTTTGAGAGCTTCACAAAAGAAGTGCCAGTTGATCACGTGTGAAAGGACGAAGGCGATTTTTATTCTAAACTAGCTTCCGACTATCTGCTTCTTCTATTAAGTGTAGCAGAAGTTTACTCGTGTGAAAGGGCCCTTAAAGGATATAATCTACCAGGCATTTTAAATTCGAAAATGTGATGTTTAATTTAGAATTTTTACTTTTCTCTCTCCACGAATAAAGGTATATCTTCTCTTCAATTCAAAAAGGAACATCTTTTCTTACACCTGTCTGAATACAATTAAGTCCATCTGAGTGAAAAAGGGACAAAAACTTCGGTTACATTTTTCCTCTAATTTTTGAAAACATTTTTAAAATGTTTGTAAATAACTGAACAATCGAAAATGTGTAATTAAAATAGTCATTGAATATTTTAAAAAAGCATAAAGGAGAAATAATTCGGTGAGATCATTGAGATAATTTTTTTGAGGGGATTTATTTTAGAACACACACACACACATTCAAATAAATACTACAGACTAGAATTGAGAATAGTGTAGAATAAATACAATAATCTAGAATTGAGAATAGTCTGGAATAAATACAATAGTCTATAATTAAGAATAGTCTGGAAAAAATGTTCTATAATTAAGAATAGTCTAGAATAAATGCAATAGTATAGATTTGAGAATAGTCTAGAATAAATACTATAGTCTGGCAGGAATTTCATAGAATTAGCGATAAATTCCCGAATTCAAAATGACTCTCTACTATAGACAGACCTTTAGATATTATTTAATTAATCTAATTAGCTTACGAATAAAGATTAGATGGGTGAGCGTATAAATAAAGCAATTTAAAATAAATGCTATTCTACTTCTGTTATTATGATATCATTGTTTGTAGTTGCATGAATAAAAAAATTTTATTATTATTTATAGTAATATATTTTGCCGTTTAAAATAATTAATTGTAAGGTTCAGCATTATTCTAAATTTATTGTAAAGAGTGTATATTATAACTTTCAATATATATGGAATTAAATATACATAATAATTTTTAGGCACATCCAACTACATATTTCTTTAACGGTTTTTTTATTATTATATCGATAAATTAATTTCATAAAACTCATCTTATATTTTTTGAATATTTTTATACGATTTGAATACGAAACTTAGTGAAATAGCCTCTATTCATACTCAAAACTAATACTATAAAATACTCGTATTATCTTAGTTAATAAGGACTTTGTGGGGTTTTGTAAGAATACATTGATATCTTAATGATATCTTTAATTTAGGTATATTGATAATTTGTCATAATTATATACAAAATGTGAAGCTGGGACTTCTTCTTTTATTTATTATTTTTATTATTATTATTTAACTATGCATATTTTAAAAACTAGAAGAAACTGGACTTTACTTCTTTCATAATTTTTCCTCTATTTCTCTAACGTAAATTATTAAAGTATTTCACACCTTGACACTCAAAGGGTTTTCAGCTTAACATTTATTCGCAAATAACTAGAAATATCTCAAATTAAAACACAATTTTAATTAAAAACAAAATCCCAAACTCTGCAATTAAAACAAAAAAGTAACATAAAACGTAATTTTTTAGGAGATAAAATGAATTTATTTCACTTTTAATGTTTCAGATTCGCAAATTACCCAATATATTTTGCTTATGATATATATATCCTTTTTTTAATGCTGAATTCTCTTAAGAAATTATATATATCTAGAAAATATATTTTAAATTTTTATCCAAATGCAACTTCACTTTTTTGTACAATTTTCAAAAGATTAAAAGATATTCTTTCGCAAATCTATGAAAACAGCAATAAACTCTTAAAAATAATTTGAACTCAAAAATATTGAATACTTCTGTGCATCTAAAAATGAAGCATAGGTGGAGGTTACATTGTAAAAAAATTATCGCTGCAGTGATTTTTTCCCTCCTATTTCACTGACATGTAATTTTTAATTACTAATGTAAGGCTTGTTCTTGCTGTAACTTCCTACAAGATGGAGCCACTGTTGAACAAATATTTCTATGAAAAAAATTTGATTATTTTTTCTTTTCATAATATATACCAATTACAACACATTATCAGCTGATTTATAAATCGTTTTTATTACTTTTCCAACTATATTCTTTGCAAGTTTTAAATGCATATATGACAGCAGTTTTTGGACATTTAAAGTTCGGTATTATTTAAAAATTAGGATTTTTTTGCAGTAAAAATATTATTGTATTTAATAATTTGATACACTTCCTTAGAATTTCTTAGTGTCATATTAGCGCCTCATTAGAAAATATTGACATTTGGAATGGCCCATCAGTCAGGGAAGTTAAAAGGCAACGGCTAACTGGGCCTCGAGTTCAGGGCCTAGAGAAAGGGGAGGCCCAATAAGATTCTAATCCGAATAATTTTAATCGCCAAATGTATTCGCGGCCATATTTTCCCAAATATTGGGCATTTTGAGCTATATGTCAACTGGCAAGTGGGGCAAAATTGCGAATTTAAAATATATCAAAATGTGATGTTAATTTTACGAATATAAAATGTAACAAACGAACTTTCTGATAAAACTTCATTTAAATGTGGATTACCTTTGTTAAACTTTGCAAGTATATACACCAAATTCAATAAAGGCGTAGCAGGTAGGACCTACTTTTTGCAAAAAGGTGCAAAGCCTCATAAAGTCTTCAGAAATTAAAGTCATTGGCATTAAGAACATAGACCAACGACTATGTCATATTTAATTATGCTGAGAACAAAAAATTACCTTAAAACTGAGATTTCGTCTCTTTCTATAACTTTGCTGCTAGCTTATAAAATGCCACACAAAAGGCCCAACAAAGTCAAAATCCATGAAGAATATTCAAGATTTACATAATTCTGATAGGACTGTGTGTTAATTTATTTCTGAAGAAAAATGTCTGTGCTATATGTTTGCTTCAAAATTTTATTTTATCATCGCTTACAGATACTATATCTGAGATGTAAATGATAATGCATCTTAGATATCGCATCGGAGTTTTCTCATTAATATTGCATTTCTATCATCAACAATTTTGATTTCGTACCACTTTGAACCAACTGCATTACATTTCATATGCATAACGTTCTAAAATGTTTTCGGTTTATTAAGCCAATAAAATAATCAATTCCTAACTGCAATAATGTAATATAACACTGAAATTTAATAGGGTTTTTATGAAATTTTGCAAGTAAAACTGAACGAGGAAAATTAATTTCTGGTAGATGCATAGCGTATTCTATACAGAAATCTAAGCGTTTCTTAATTTAAATATGAAAACAATTCTATTATATTCTTTTTATTTCGTTAAGATTTATGAAAAGAATTATTGTTTCGGAAATGCTTATTGAGCATAATGCTAGAATAATATTTACATATAATGGCATAATTATCAAGCGCCTTATCTGTAAAAACGATATTGAAATGTATTTCTGAGCATTTTTGATCATCTATTTTAATTTCCATATGCGTAGATATTCTATAATCTATTTAGTTTCCAAAAGTTTAATATTTTTAAAACTATTTTAAAAACATTTTTGGGGGGAGAGGGGATTAATTTAGAAGGAAATTTGATACAATATATTATAGGGAGATTTTTTATAAAGCAATAAAAAGTACTTCAAAACACATCTTTTTTTTTGCAAGAAAAATTATTTTAAAAAAAAAACAGATTTAAGTAAGTGTTATTTAACAAGTAAATTTACGTATTATATATATATATTTAGCATAAAATAAAGATAATAAAAATGAATTTCCAATATTCAAATACTACATAAAGAATATAATTTATCTTACATCACAAATAAAACAAATATATTCTCATAACCAAACATAAATGTCTCTCAACCAATCTATAAAATTGCTCTCAAATTTCATCACACATATGATTTCTCTTTTCGTAGAAATTTAAATTTCTAAAATACAAAAGTATCACTAAAGTGTTGAGCAATGAATAAAAACCAAAAAAGTAATGTTAATGAAGTAATTTATGGGAGAATGCATATAAGCAATAAATCTGCCGCGGTGCCTTTCAAATTCCGAAAGAATGTTCAACTCTTTGGAAACCATTTCACACGCAACTCCATATGGTGTATAATGCTGGTGTTAATGTTTCAACTTATCTTTTCATATAAATCCAAGTTCTTTAGCTACAAACAACTTGACAAGTGATCTCTCGTTGATCCTTGATCCAAGTTGAAATATCTGAGAACTAATAACGGAAATTATAACAATATCCTTTAATTCTTGAACATGTATGTTTTCTTTTTAATTTGTAAATGGGGTGTTGCAGTGTAGAATATAAACCATAACAAATCAAATTAGTGTAAATTCAATTGATATAGTATTAGCGAAATTAGTAGATTCCTATAAAGATAAGATTTGAAGGGCTTAATGATCAAAAATGATTATTAACATCAACTGATATTTTTAAGATAAGTAATTTTTGGATAAATATGGTTAATCAAAGAATGAAAGGCTTTATTCATAAGATCACAAAAAATAGTAAATAGTTTAATACAATTTATTTAAGAATAATACATTTTTGAAAAGTTTATTAAAAATCATTGCAGTCAGAGTAAGATGAGGTTGCTTTTTTTTTTTAAAAAAACATGTTTTTTTTTTCAAAGGCAACTTTAGTTGTAATTGGTGAAATATTTTAACTCGTAAAAAATCTATAAACAACTGAAATTTCATAATAGAAAATATTAATATCGTTTTATATTAAATTAAATGAAAATCTGACAATAAAAAATTGTTTTTTTTCTTCCTGGGAATGGAATCTTGCTTATTTTATCAAATATTTAAAATAAACTTATTATGAGTGACTCTGAATTGAATTTTTGAATAGTGGACTGCTTTTTTATAAAATGCTTAAATATATATAAACTTAAAATTTTTTTTGGCAGAATATCTTTTAAAAACTCAAGCACTGTCACGTTTTCAATTTTCAAGATGATTCACGATGTACCATTCAATAATATACGGGAAGTCACATTAATTATACGTCCCTTCAATTTGAAAATATAACGAGAAACAATGGGTCTCGCGAACTTATTGAAGCAAAGTCCATAAACCCAATTTGCATACTTCGTGAAATATTTTTATTTTATTCTTATTTTAAAGTCCAGACTTGCGCCATCCATAATTTCTGAATCTTTTCTGAAAAATAAAATTCCTTCAAAACATAAACAAGATGCTTTAAATAATAATTTCGACTTGAAAACATGGTTTTTTCCCCTCTAAAACGTGATCAAAGTTCACTGCCGCTTAGCTTTACGAGGAACTTCGAATGTCCAAATAATTGAAAGCAGTCGTTCGTTTTCTTTCGCAACTGCATCACGTGATTTGAAAAGTGAGAATCAATTTATTATATGATCCTCTCATCACGTCTGCTGACCAATAAAGCTGTTCGTGTCAGTCATGAATGTGCGCGGTAACGCCACAATTCAATTTAAAAAAATTCCATAATGCGTAATAGTCCACTAGACAAAGAACTCAAAAGAACAAAAATTAGTAGATTGAATTGAAGTGAAAGTAACATGTATGGTTTTTACTGATGAGATTTGTAGGTAAATGAGATATTTAGTAACCTGAATCATGCTGGACAAAAAGTAACACGTTCTATTTTTCCTTTTAAATTTTTCAATAAAATTTTTTCTACTAAAGATGTTCTACCCTCAATTTGTCCGACATTATTTCGAAATCTTATTTTACGTGATAAATGATTACTGGGATAAATCTTGAAGGACAATTCTGGGCTTCTAGGTATATAATCTGAATGGTCCTTTTTTAAAAAAGTATTTCCAGAAAAATATACTGTATTTGCCAAAATAAACGCACAGAAACTATTAACAATTTATTTGCTTATGAGAAAGTGATTCCACTATATATATATATATATATATATCAATGGCGCACGCATAGAGAGGGGTCCCCGGATCCGGACAACCCCCAAAGCCCTTGATTTTTTTCCGATTGATTATAATACTATGTAAGAAGTACGTAAAAATTAATTAAGTAATGGTTATTAATAATCAACTTTATTAATTAATGAAAAATATTTATTCAATAATTATTTTTTTTACTGTTTTTTGTTACCGAAAATCGACAAAATCAAAAGAATATGTTGGGCTGCGTATTGGAGCATGATACAAGAATGGCGACTTTCGACCCTGGACTCCCCCTCCCCCTCCCCCCGCTTCCTTGAAAAGCTCCTGTGTACGCCACTGATATATATATATATATGTATTCCTTTTTTTGCCGACTGAGTGGTGTAGTAGTTTAGCGCTGGAAAATCCCAAATCAGTGGATTTTCATGACGTAAAAAATCGACAGCGCCAATGTATGACTACGCAGCATGTTAATGATTTCTGTTTTACTTTACAAAAAGTTAAATGGTAAACATCCACCTATTTAACGATGTTTTTGACCTCGTGGCTACATGTTTGAAAATTACATTCATTATTTTTTAATTCGGCTTATACAAAGTGGGACACAAAAAAAAAAACCAAAAAAAAAAAAAAAACGAGACTGGTTTAATAAATTATTGTACCTACAGAATTTGTTCTCCGTGACAATATTACCTTCATAGTAGTTCCCTTCAGCTTTCTCACACTTCTGCATTCAGTGCTGCGATTGCTGGTAACAGTTCTGGAACTAGGTTTTTGGAAGTCCCTTTAGGAAATTTTCCGTTTTTTCCTGAACCTCTTCAACTGAGTGAAAATGGGTTAGCTTTCATCAAGGTTTAACTGTAGGAAATAAAGTTAAAGTATGAGGCCATATCTGGTGAATAAGGAGAATTCCTCATCACAGTAATGTTTTTTCTAGTCAGAAATTGGTTGAAGATAGGGTGATGTGAGCGGATGCATTGTCTCGATGCAACATCCATCAATCACTCCCCAATTCAGGCCATTTTTCCCTAATTTTTTCATGAAGTCTTTTTAATACTTCAATGTAGCTGCGTTAATTAACAGTCTGACAACTGATGTGAATGGGAATCCACCAATGTCACGGATTTTGGCTATGTTTTGGTCTGTAATCGCCGACCTTGGGCGCCCTGCAGGTTCATCTTCCACACTGACTCTGCCCCTGAAAACCTCTTATACCATTCAAAGACATGTGCACTAGACAAAGTTTCATCTCCATAAACCTCAGTTAATATTTGAAATGTTTTCGTAGCTAATTTTTTAAATTTCACAAAAAACTTGATGTTGATTCGATATTTTTAAGGCAGAATGCAGTTGCTCGTGCTCATTCGATGACGCAGTACTGTCAACAGACGTGATCGATTAAGTCAATACAGGTCCCATCTGTAGAAAAGGGGTGTGGGATGATATCACCAAAAAAACAGTTGTTGCCAACTCGACTCTTTTTTTAAGCTACACACTTAGTTTTTTTTTAGTCATTCCTTGTGTACGGGTTTCGAATTTTTGAAGAAAAAATACATTTTCAGCTTATATTCAGAAGTATATCATAATTATTGATGTATAATAAAATAAAGAAAATCCTCACAATATTGAAATCCATACCTTTCAAGTAGTTTTCATGATTATTTTATACTTATAAATTATTTTTCCCACAATAATAAATTCAAAAAAAAAACATACATTTTTAGTTGTCTAATTATTTTTCTTTTTTCTTTTCTCAGGGCATCATTACAACGTACTGCTCAGCAACAGGAGGAAATTCAAATCAATACAATTCAAAAGCCAAACGCTTAGAAACATTTTCCAGTAGATACGCTCTTCCAACGAATGTAAGATTTTTTTTAACTATAATTTTTCTCAAAATTTGAAGCAAAATTCTTCATATTATTAAATATGGGAAGTATTATTATTTTAAATAAAACTTTTGAAAATATTATTAACAGCTAATAACAGTTCTATAATCATTGTATTAAAATTACTGTCAAGTTTTATTTTTATTTTGTATATCAAAACGTAATAACTACATTTTACACTGCTGGCCACCGTAAATGCAACTCCCTGAAGGAAGCACGCATATATATATATATATATATATATATATATATATATAACATGAAATTTACCACATGCATTAGCGGAGGAGAGATATGCAAATGATTAGAATTTCAGCGCAGACACATATCACGCACGCCTGTGGCGCCACCTCAAAGCGCTATTTAAGGCTTGAAGATTTGGACGATTTCAAGTTCGGCAATTGTGTTTTTCTTGTGGTTTTTTCAAAAAACGATCAGTTATGTCTCGTAAAAAACAGAGATCAGCTTTTGATCAAGTATCCGTGTTCGACAGAGGAAGGATATATTGGCCAACCGAGATTGTGGATTATCTTTCAGGGAAATCGGTAGACGTGTTGGACGAAACTAAACAACTGTAATGCGGATATGTGACCGTTGGATGCAGGAGGGTACGACGGACCAACGTTGTCGATCGCATCCACCTCAGTGCACCACTTCACGTGAGGACAGGCAAATTGTGCGCATGGCAGTGACGGATCGCTCAGTCACATCACGAACCATAGCACAGCACATTGAGTCTGTAACGCATTATTCAGTGTCTGCGCGTACCATTCGACGCCGTTTACAGCAGAGTGGTCTGTCTGCAAGACGTCTATTGCTTGGTCTACCCTTGACGCAGAACCACAGACGTCTCCGCCACCAATGGTGCGATGAAAGAAGGATGTGGGCGGCAGAATGGAATGAAGTTGTCTTTACTGACGAATCACGCATCTTTCTGAAACACCACGTTGGTTGGATTGGAGTCTGGAGACACCGTGGAGAGAGGATGCTGAACAGCTGCGTTATGCACCGCTACACTGGTCCTGCACCGGGTATTATGGTATGGGGCGGTATTGGATATCACTCTCGCACTCCTCTAGTACGCATTGCCGGTACTTTAAAACAGCCAGGGCTACATATCCTAGGTATTGGAGTCAGTTGTCCTTCCTTAACTTCAGGACTTGACCACAGCCATATTTCAACAGGATAATGCGCGACCACACGTGGCACGCATTGTCCAAAGGTTTTTCGTCAATCACCAGATTGAATTGCTTCCCTGGCCGGCTCGCTCTCCGGATCTTTCACCGATAGAAAACATGTGGTCCATGGTTGCTCTACGATTGGCCCAGATTACACCCCCAGATGCCACACCAGATCAACTTTGGCAACGTGTGGAAGCTTCTTGGTCTGCTGTACCCCAAGAACGCATCCAAAGTCTCTTTGAATCAATGCCGATGCGTGTGGCAGCGGTGATCTCCAAAAATGGCGGCTACTCTGGCTACTAATTCTGGCAGGAACCCCACTTCACAGAAGTCTTTAAATTTAATCATTTGATACTTGGTCAACATGTTATCTACAAAATAAATTTTGTTGTGCTTTCTCTTGTCTTTCTTGGTGTTGCATTTACGGTGGCCAGCAGTGTAATAAGAAAATAACCATCCATTTGTAATAATCTGTACAATACAACAGACTATGTACAATACAATTGTTACAATATAATAGACATGTTAAAGCAACTCTTTTTTGTTAAATTTAAGGATTTTTTTTATTTAACTGTTACTGTAATCATTTCTTGGAGCTGTGGACAAATAAATGAAATTATTCATATCCCATAAAAACTGAACTGAACTGAACTGAAATTATGCAGTTATGTGAATTAAATTTAAATAAATCAAAAGTTTTATGCATATTTATCTCCAAAATCTTAGATTTTTTTTAACTTTAAATTGATGTATAATAAAACAAAATTTAATTGCTCAGTTTATATATTAGTGGTTCGCGAAAGACCGTCTGACGACTGCTGTTTTCAAATAACTTCTGACTGCTATTTGATTTTTTAATGAATTCTTTAAATATCATGTACTGTGTGAACAATTTTTGTAAGAACAATATTGTAAAACATATTATTTATGTACCATAACGTATGACAGTATTAAATTTAACTGAAGAAACATTTAATAATAATTGAATATAATATTAAAAATTATAGTATTTTACCCTCACACACAAACTATTTCTCTTTCTCTCTCTCAGTTATTTCTGAATGCATGAATATTTAAGACTAGGCATTTTATATACAAAAATAGTGAGTACTTTTCCGTTTGCTGGTGCAAATCTCGCCAAGCAGACTTTTTTGGCTACAACACACAAAAATAACATAAAATAATATCAATAGCATCTACTTGTTTTGAAATTTTAGTGGTAAAAGGTTAGCAGAAATATTCCATTTGGCGTCGGCTGTATCATTTTTGGCGACTTTATCACCTGCCCCGGCGAAACGGAAAAGTCCTAAATTAAATAAGAGTAGTTTAATTTTAGAAATTACGCACGATTTTAAATTTTTATGAGTTTATTGGTGGAATATTACTTTTTGTATATATTTCAAACTTCTTTTTAAATATTTAAAATATACTATCTGAATCTTTTAAAAGTGTTAAAGATTCTTTTACAACTCAATTAATATCTTTTTCTTAAAATTAAAATTATATATATATATATATATATTCAAGTTCATAATTAATTAATAATTGCACATTCTGTCATGTATTTATAATACATGACAAAAGTGAAGGATACATTGAGTACATTAAAGTGAAGGATTACAACTCAATACAGCAAGCTCCGTAACAAAATGTACGCTGTTTCGTATAAATTTTACAGTCCGTTTAAATAACTTCAGCACTACAATTTGAAAAACCTCAAGAGGTCTTAGTACTCCAAAAATGACCTATGTATCGTTTTTTAAAATTTTTATTTAGTCTTATTCTTTACATTTTTATCTTTCGATTTGCAAAAGCATTTGTGTGTGTCGGAAAATTAGAAGTTGGAAAAACTTCAATTGAAAAATGTAAACAAGCAGATTAGACAACTCGATCCCCCCCCCCTTTTTTTATATAATAAAGCTAATAAGGCTTTTTGATTTAAAAGAAGTCTGTTTTAAAAAAGAGTAATAAAAACTATAAAAAAAGGAAAGTGTTATATTTACAGCAAGGTATTTCTGAGGCGTTACAATAATGCAATTTTTTTCCTTTGTGAAATGTGTGCATGTAAAATTTTTTGAATTAAGACATTTTATATTCATAATTTCAGTTCTTCTCATATTTTTTTCATAGAAGTATAATATTTAAATATGTGAAGAAAAAAAAAACTAAAGTGTCTGTCATGACAAAAAAAATGTTAACGTTTTCCTTGGATTTTCTTGTGCAGTTGCTCTCCAAAAATTGCTCTTGTGCTCTCCAAAAATTGATCGTTTATAAAACAGTATGTGCTCATGTACCATTAAAATGCAATTATTTTAAAGATAAATACATAGCTAATGTTCTAAAGTGATATTCAAGTTTATTTAAGCTTATATTATAATTATTTTTCAGAAATATAAACTGTTAAGCGGTTTTTTTCTCAGTTTGTGTTTTTTTATACATTAGTCCATTCAAAATGCTACTCCTTTCACAATTGCTTACCATTATTTTCCTAAGTATTATACATAATACATGTAACAAAATTAATGATTCATTTTGTAGGAGTAGGTATATATAGTAGTGTCTTTTTCGTTGAATTTTAGCATGCATATCAACATTTTATTTTTTTTTTCCAAAACTAATTAAGTTATTGTAAAATCGATCCCTAAAGTTGTTCAAAATATCCTTAAGAATTATAACAAAACAATTTCAGGCCAAAATATTATTAATTACAAAAGGAGTAAAATTTTAAAATTTTCCAAATTTTCTTTAAAAAAATTTTAATTTTTAAAATGTTTGAAAAATTTTATGTATCATTTCTTGAATAGAAACATTACATGAAATGAAAAAATATAATTTTTAAATGCGTAAATAAAAAAAAATGTTCAAAGGGTACCTAGTCCTCTTAATTGAAATACACTTAACGTTTTAAAATGTTCATCCTTCTGTTTTTCTTTTATACCAGTGATCTCTTTTAATGGAAACTAAAACAACGACGAGCATTTAAACAACTCATAATGTATGAGATAACTGTTGCCAAAAATGATGAGAAACTCTTATCAGTTTCTTCAGTAATTGCTTTGTTAAGGAAGAAAGAACTATCTACGACATAATTAAACAAGTATTTCAGTGGATTGAGGGCTATTCGAGGAACAGGAAAAAAAGGTCACCTTAAAAAAATTCAATCGTTCCGTCTACTTTCACCAGATCTAAGTGATTTGTTAGTTTTAATGATCCATTTTAGACTGAAAATAGAAATTGCTCTAAATTTTCTTTCATGTTCAGTTGTGTTTTAATAAAAACGTTCCAGTTTAATAAAAAAACCTTTCAAATCTATAAACTCATAAACTGTTATTGTTCTTGATAACAACCAATGTAAAAATTTGACACATTTTTTTTATTATTTTATTTTTGAAACAAAAAGTTATTATTTGAAGAAGCGTTTTCAAAATTATATCTGAAGTATTGAATTGTTTAATTTTGAAAATTAAATGTTTTGTATTCTAGATTCAAAATAAGTTTTCACTAAATGTAGACCATAGGTTCCCAACCTTTTTTGAAATGGCGCCCCCTTTTCACAAGAAACTATATCGATACCGCCCCCTCCCACTTTTGAGAACAAAGAGTGTACATAATACAAGGTAAAAACAAGAGTTAAATTTTAAAAAAACATTCTATTATTAATAGAATATATTTGTTAATTTAATTCTCTTCTAAAGCTCTAATTCTTTTAATTGCGAGTCTGAAATAGCTATTGCCACAAATATATTTAAATGTTTAATATATATTTTAGTCACATAGATAGTATATTGTTGGAATTGAAGCGCTGAATTCCTTCTTCATTTAAAAGAGTGGAATAAAAGTTCTATCTAACATGTTATATAGACAAATAGTGGTTTTGATGATATGAAGTAATTCATAATAAACTATTGTTTTCAAAATAAATATAAATTGACAATTTTAGCCTTTAAAGAATCACACGTTAATTCCTGGTTAACATATTTAATTATGTTTCTTGGATAATATACGTAATGAAATGCAGTGAACGAAGCACTTTTCCTACTGCTCACAGACAAAGACAACACGTGCACTGCAGTAATTAAAATGCACTATATCATTCAATTTAATGTAGGTCTGAATGTAATCTTTAAGTTTTTCATCCACTTACCGAACTACCAAAATATATGAATTTTCGTACTGTTATATAGAAATCATTTAAATACATACAATTAACATAAGGTAAACACAGTATTAGTTTATTTTTGTTAGTACATAATCAGCGTAAGTTTTTTTTTTTTTTTTTGTCTTTTTTGGCTAATCTGTCCCAGCCCTTCCGTGCCATTTCAATGCCCCCTAATTTTCTCTGGATCTTTTACCGCCCCCCCCCCGGAAAGACTCAAACGCCCACAAGGGGGAGTTATCGCCCACGTTGAGAACCTATGATGTAGACGATCACCATATAGAAATACAAACTAACACTCCTTTGTTTGAGTCACACACCAAAAAGAAACAAATATTCTTTGGCTTAAAGAATTTATAATAGAGAGGCAAAAGTTTGATTTGTTGAATTCGCCAAATTAGCCAAATTAAATGCAATTAGTCACCAAATTAATTCCATTAATTGTGCGTTATTAGTACAATTAATTCAATTGTATTTCAATATATAATTGAATTCATTACAAACAACGGTAAAATTAATTACAAATAACACTATTCATTCAAAAATTTTAATCAATTTTATTTAAGTTCTTACTATTTTTTAATATTTAAGTGCTGATTTAAATTTGTTAATTATCTGTATCCAATTTCAGGAATTTTAATTTTATTATAATGGATGAGCTTTTATTTGAATAATAGATGATATAAGTATCTTTATATATATATGATAATAATGAGTAATGAGATAACTACATAAACTCTTTAATTAATATAGTAAAAAATCAGTGGATTAAATTTACCAATTCAAGCATAGAGAAATTTTATGTAAAAGGAATAGTCATGCATTTGTTGTTGTTGCGGCTAATCTACAATATTTAGCACATAGCTAAATTAAGTTCATGATCTTGTTTACTCGTAAGAAATCCAAGACGAGCATCGGTGAAGAATAAAGGTCTTGCTTATCTAGTCCCAGACAATGAAGGATATGGTTTGAAGTAGCCTCTGAATATTGCAACACTTGGTTGTGGTTGGGAAGACCTTACTACCGAGTGTGTAGGACTGTGATCTAAGGGGTGATTAACAGGGTTTCGAACTGTAATTTTTTTATTTCCGGTATTTGTTCCGTTCAACTAAAGAAAAATATTTTGGTTCAGAGAGAGTTACGGTGTTCGTACCGACAAAAATAACGGTTTTTGGTTCAGTTGAGAATGAATAATTTTATTTTATGTATATTCTTTTATCTTAATAATCACCTATACTCTTCTAATTCATTCGATTGTTTTAAATCTGCCTTCTACTAGTAGTTTCAAGCGAAACTGAAACAGAAAAGTACTAGTGAATATCAAAACAAGAAATCGAGAAGCAATGTTCCTGTAATGATGAGAATTATATGGTTAACTTTAAATTAGAAAAAATCGATTATAGTTAGTTACATTAACAAAATGACTGGAGATATATCGAACCGAAACAAACCGATATTCTTTTTACGGTTCAGTTCCAACCAAAATAACCATTTTTCCCGGTTTTCAGTTCAGTTCCGGTCCGAAGCCCTGATGACCACCAATGGCGTAATGAAGAATATTATACCTGCAAAGTCAGGTTTGGTACCCCAAGCCGGATCCTACAAAGGATTGCAAAACCGTAAGATAACATACGTTTGGGGCCCCCTAGAATCCTGCTCCCCTCCCCTCCCGATGTGGGGGTGTACGTTACGCCACTGGTGACCACTGATTAATCTACTGAGAGGGTTTTGCTCATGCCTGCTAGGTTGAAAGTACAGAGCACCACCCCTGATACCATTTTTGCACGGGTGGGGTGATCCAAATGGCCCTCGAAAATAATTACAGATTAATCAGTGAGTTAGGATGACCATTGGTTCACTGGATCCTTCTTTGGGCAAAATGTCAGCTTTCTCATTATCATGGATGTCTATATGAGACGGAATCCATTGGAAGTGAACCTCCCGAAAAGATGATAGAAGTTTAAGTTTATTAATAATTGCTAGGTCTGTGTTGTATATCCTTCACATTGAGCCATTTGGAACTGTGTTAGATAGGTGTTGTTGGCAACTATGTATCATTACTTGAAAGATAATAATAGATATTTCTATGTCATATAAAAGTAAGGATATATGTAAGTTAGGATAAGGAATTTTAGTTCGCGAATAATTTTGCTTATTTATTCTTATCTCCTATATCGAAAACAATAATTTAACATAAAGTATTAGTAACTATCTACGTAAGCAGAACTGCTGCAACAATTTAAAATAACAAAGGAAAATGCATTAAAAGCAATGAGAAATAAAAAAAACTGACAAAAAATTCTGAAGAAATTAAATTTTAGATAATTCTTTTATTTATCCACTTTGAAAATATTGCTTAAAATCGTAATTTTGGAACTAAGCAGCCCCGTTTAAATCAAGAGAAAAAATGACAAATTACCGTTTGTGAAAACAGGAACCTCTTTCTAATCACTGTCATGTAAATGAAATAATTTTTATCCGTAAATTAATATTTACCCTCTTCTATGAGGAGTGGATCGAGACAGCGCTATATGCACTCAGATAGTTTTCTTTAATGCAATGCAAGCGCCATCTGTTGTCCAAAATATTATTTATTTTTGTGAATATATCTCATGATTATTTTTCAAACCTCAGTTTAATCTGCAATTAATTTAGCAAATGAAAAATAATTTATTGTGTTATAAAATAAATATGACTGAAAAAGCCAAATATATTGGATTTTGTAATTTTCATTAAAATATCTACACTTTTGCTTTGCGTGAAGAAAAATTAAAGCATACAATATTAGAAAAGTAACCTAAATTTTTGTATAACATGTAAATTAATTCATCTAGATTTAAATTCTGTTTTTTTTTTCAAAAGAATTAAGTAATATGTCAACTTATCAAGTAGTTTTTGAAAAGTACCTTTTAAGAATAACTTTCTCAATATAATATAATGTACATGTAAAAATATTATATTAATGCAACATTTAAGCTATTTTTTTCAACACACACATTACAATATATTGAAATCAAACATATCATATTTTATTGAAATATGATATATTATTGAAATCAGGATATCATATTTTAATTGCATATTTATGCCAATAGTTAAATGATTAAGTTGAGTAATCTTGACGTAACAAATGCTATCAATATTTTGCAAAATTATATGTCGAATTTAAAAAAATTATTTTCAGTCATGTTTAATTAAAATAGTATTTTAATGTAGAAATATATTGGAAAATAACATATTAAAAAAATACGGGCATTAAGTTTTTGTTTTATGCAAAATGAGCAGATTAAGTCTCTGTTATGTACATTCATTTCAGTCTCCAATTAAAAAAACAATAAGTATAAAAAAGTTGATTACAGAAAATTAAAAAACAAATTAACTAACTAAAAAACAAGAAAGATAATAAAACAATTAATAAAATAAAGCGTAAAATAACAAGAAATGAAAAGTAAAAATTATCCAAAATGTAAATAAAATGCAAAAAGAAATTCAGAAAAAATCATTCGACAAAAACAGCAATACAAAAATAGTATAGGACTGTTCAATTCTTTTAGTTTCCAAAGTACATAACAGATGGCGCTAGCATTGAAAAGAAAACTATCTGGGTGCATCTAGCGCTGTCTCGATCCACTCCTCTTCTGTGTCAAAAATTGTCGAAAATCATATTGTTGTTGGTACATAATGCTCTCTCTCTCATACATTAAAACTTACAAAATACTTCTATTCTTTATTCTTAACAGAAAGAAATGTATTTCCATTACATGATTTTTTTATCTTTCAAAAAAGGAAAGTATGATTGATCATGATTGATGATATCGTAAGATGCTTATTCAGTAGCATGCGTAAATAATAGCGATGTAAACAAAATCCCATTCAAGTTTTATCCATTCCTTTCGCTTAAATATTTAGTAGATTCAGAAATGATATACCTCTTTTACGATGCTGAACAGCAATCCATCATCGACTTATTTCAAATACGTGTGCCTTTTTTTTCTTCGAATGTTGACGTAATCTATCTAACATATTATTTCTTGGTTGTGTAATGAGATTCACATGGTGATTGGTCATCCTCGTGCTATAGCTATCAGAGTTTCGTAGTAATTACAAACCTAGAAAGCGTTGAACCTGGTTTTATTATGTCTATGAAAAAACATATATTGAACTTTCACGCAGTAATCTGCATTTCATAAATTTTAAATTAAGTAAAAAGTTCACTATTTGGTTTCGTTCAATTTTAGGTATCCTAAAAGTAAAATTAAATCTCAAAATTACGTATATATGTATTCAAGTACTATTTAGACAATTTTTTAGAAAAAAAGCTAATTCAAGGCTATAATAGCCACAAGGCATCACTAATAAACAAAAGAACGTTATTAAAACGTTAATTAAAACTATAATTATGTTTATAATAATGAGAAATTTTTTTTATACGAGATGTGGGATCATATGTACACTGCTGGCCACCGTAAATGCAACACCAAGAAAGACGAGATAGCACAACAAAATTTATTTTGTAGATAACATGTTCACCAAGTATTAAATGATTAAATTTATAGACTTCTGTGAAGTGTAGTTCCTGCCAGAATCAGTAGCCAGAGTAGCCGCCATTGTTGGAGATCACCACTGCCACACGCCTCGGCATCGATTTAAAGAGACCTTGGATGTGTTCTTGGGGAACAGCAGACCAAGAAGCTTCACACGTTGCCAAAGTTGATCTGGTGTGGCAGATGGGGTTGTAATCTGGGTCAATCGTTGAGCAACCATGGACCACATGTTTTCTATCGGTGAAAGATCCGGAGAGCGAGCCGCCAGGGAATCAATTCAATCTGGTGGTTGACGAAGAACCTTTGGACAATGCGTGCCACGTGTGGTCGCGCATTATCCTGTTGAAATATGGCTGTGGCCAAGCCCTGAATGTAAGAAAGGACAACTGGCTCCAACACCTCGGAGATGTAGCGCTGGTTGTTTAAAATACCGGCAATGCGTACTAGAGGAGTGCGAGAGTGATATCCAATACCACCCCATACCATAATACCTGGTGCAGGACAAGTATGGCGGTGCATAACGCAGCTGTTCAGCATCCTCTCTCCACGGTGTCTCCAGACTCGAATCCGACCATCGTGGTGTTGTAGACAGATGCGTGACTCGTCAGTAAAGACAACTTCATTCCCTTCTGCCGCCCACCCCACATCCTTCTTTCATCGCACCATTGGCGGCGGAGACGTCTGTGGTTCTGCTTCAAGGTAGACCAAGCAATGGACGTCTTGCGGACAGACCACTCTGCTGTAAACGGCTTCGAATGGTACGCGCAGACACTGAATGATGCGTTACAGGCTCAATGTGCTTTGCTATGGTTAGTGATGTGACTGAGCGATCTGTCACTGCTATGCGCACAATTTGCCTGTCCTCACGTGAAGTGGTGCACTGAGGTGGATGGGATCGACCACGTTGGTCCGTCGTACCCTCCTGCATCCAACGGTCACATATCCGCATTACAGATGTTTGGTTTCGTCCAACACGACTACCGAATTCCCTGATAGATAATCCACAATCTCGGTAGGCCACTATCCTTCCTCTGTCTAACTCGATTACTTGATCAAAAGCTGATAGCTGTTTTCTACGAGACATAACTGATCGTTTTTTGAAAAAACCACAAGAAAAACACAATTGCCGAACTTAAAATCGTCGAAATCTCCAAGCCTTAAATAGCGCTTTGAGGCGGCGCCACAAGCGTGCGTGATGTGTGTCTGCGCTGAATTTCTAATCATTTGCATATCTCACCTCTGCTAATGCATGTTGTAAATTTCATGTTATTTGCGTGCTTCCTTCAGGGTGTTGCATTTACGGTGGCCAGCAGTGTACATGAGCTTTTTTTAAATATCTTAATAGTTTGTAAAGGATTGGTAAAAATATGTAATCAATGCGCATGACATCAATTTATTTAAAGTATTTGTTTACTTGAGTAGCATAGTTAGATGTAGTAAGTGGTAGATTTAACCGTGAGAGTAATTAGAAACATGTGGGAACATAATTTCAAAATGTCCTATGATATATGTGCTTGGAGGGTTTCAGCTTAATGTACATGAAAATAAGCAATTTTATATTTAAAAAAATGGTTAAAATAAGATTTTTTATAATAAAAATGAAATTTATTATTGGTATGGGGTGAAGTATCCTATGAAGACATATTTCTGCAATTTTAGACATCTCTTATAAATCTTAAGGGGTATCCGACTATCCTAAAATTGTTAATTTTGCCAAAAATTGACAATTTTTTAAAATTTTATTTTATAGGTCATCTTATTAGCTTTATAAAAATACCATGTTTATTATTTTCCGTTCACTAGAACAAAAACTACAAGTGTTTTAGTAAAAGCAGATGCCATTACTTTAAGCAAGATATGTTATATTTTAAAATGCGTTTTGCTCCAAATATGATTTTTTGAAAATAATTAACTGAAATTTTTTCTGTGAGTTTTGTATAACAGTAGAATTGTTTTAACCTTCAGATTTATCAATCACTATTTTGTTACAAAATTTACAGTTCCTTATGTGAATATAATCATTGTTTTTTTAAAGCAATTTCATATAATTGAGATAAAGTTTACTAGTTTTTGTAAAAATTAAAATATCTCTTATCCAGAAGGTCATTTCAAAAATGAATAACATAGCAAAATATCAGAATTGAAAAACTTAAATTGGTTCATAAACTTTTGGTACAGAATCGGCCGCGTTTATGTGTATTTTTTTGTAAATTTTTACCAATTTTTTCCCGTTTTTAGAAATATTTTTTTCTTCTTAATTTTAACATATTTTTCTTAAAATGTACTAAACAAATTTAAAAATAACAAAAAAATCCCCATATTTCGATTTTTTTTTTTTAAATTGTCGCTAGTAATTGAATACCTTTAGTAGCTGAGTCTTTCAAAGGCTTTTTTATTAGAATAAAAAATTTTGACTTACAGTTTTGTATATATTTTAAAAAGTCAAATTTATGCACGCTCTTGAAGTCAAGATAAATTAAAATATCAAGTAATTTCAATAAAAAACTTATTTCTTCATCTACGTTGCCAAGAAAGAACATCTAATTTTATGAGAAAACAACTATTTTCTCCTGAAATTAAATACTAAATTACTTTTTTTATATTTTACAGGATCCTTCTTTGATTGCAAAGCTACCGTTTACTTTTGGATATCGTTTTACAGACGATTATGGCACGATGCAATCTCGGGAAGAAAAAACCGATCCTAACGGTTCCAAAACAGGATCTTACAGTTTCGTAGATGCATCTGGTACATATCGACGAGTTGATTACATAGCAGACGTACACGGATTTCGAGCAACCGTAAGGACCAATGAACCGGGAATATATCCAGAAAATCCTGCTCACGTGAGAGTGCGTATTGAGGACAACAAAAATGTTCTTCCATCACCTCCTAACCAACAAAATATCAGAAATGCACCTCAACTGGAATACAGCAGTCATATTTTCTCTCGTTATAATTTCAGCAATAGCAACGATCAGAGCAATATTGGCTTGGTGAAGAATCGACAAAACTTTGGATATGCAAATAAAAATTCTGTTCCAAATAATCGAGAATTTTTTGGAGGTAATGCCCCTAGAAGACCAGGACCATTAAATGAACCTGTGTTTGCAAAGAATGTTAATTATTACAAAGGCAGTCCGTTCCCGGATAGGCAACCGCTTAAGACCATGTTATTGTCAGAATTCGATCTATCGGATCCTGTTACCTATCCAGATAGCCAAAGACTGAATCCAAAAGAATTCTTTAATGGCCCAGCTATAGATCCGGATTTTGTTTTTGATGATAAAATTGCTAATTCTGAATACGACAATGGCCCAGGTTTTTCGCTGATTTCAAATCCAACAAGATATCCCAGAAGGCTACGGGATTCGAGAACGCGGTCAAAGCAAAGAGCTATTCAATATAAAATTCACATTCCTAGAGGATATGAAAACTATCCAAATCTGCCACTGTATAGGGACAAATAAATTCGCACAGTCATGTTTACTTTGTAAACGAGCATATTTTTTATGATAATAGATTCGAGTCATGAATGAACTGAAGCATTGTAGTTTTTCGAACGGTGTTATCGCATCTCATCTGTGATATCAATAAAATGGTAATAGGACTAATAGGATTGGAGCTTTAGGATTATCAACTTTGTAAGATCATCATCTTGACAGCTGAAAAGAAACGTATTTCTGTAAGCTATTCTTGGCGAATGTCATACGTCTGTATTTATTGTACAATACATTGTGGCCATAGAAAAGAACTGGAGATGATAGACATTTTATTGAGTAAAAATTAATGAACAATGTGTATGGGAAAACTATAGAGAGAATTTCAAGGTTTTGTAAATTTATTTCAATCATTTTTTAACAAAAGACAGATTAATTTGGATGGTTATCATTTCATGATTCTACGTCATTTCATGTTCATCAATACTAAAAAAATAAGTGTTTATTTCATTTTTAAGTAATCTTTTTTGAAAAAATATGATAGTTTCTTATCTATTTATTAAAATTATAAATTATTATATGAATTTTTAATAAACTCTTCCTAACTTGCACACAATAACTTCAAACATAATTAGTACTTTACAGAGAAAGTAATTTTTAATTAATTAGTTGTTAATTCGACTGAAATATTGCCTATTCGTAAGTATTAGTTGTAACAATAAAAAAAAATTCTCGATTTAAACGTTAAAAAACATTTTTAGCATTTTGAGCTTCAAACTGTGCAGTTATGCGAGTATAATAGCAAACTTTTCAATACAATTATTTGAATTGAATATGGTTTGTTCCATCATTCAACCCTGAAGCATTCTAAAAAAGATTAATGAATCATTAGATTTTACCAGATATGCCAGTTCCACATCAAAAACCAATATTTTACCTAAAGAAACTTTTCAAGTTAAGAATATTTGAAAACAGCAAACAAATTTTGTTTTAATTAGAACACAAAAAAGAATAAATCTTTTTGTGTCTTAAGGAAAATTCTTTTTCCTGATTACAATATTATTATTAACCGCTTTGCAAAATTTGCCATGGAGTAAACATTCACTCAAAAGATGATTACTTTAGAATTTTTCTCACAGAAAGAGGGAAAATAATTGATTCTAAGATTACTTCAATAGACTTCCATTCATGCATTATATTTCTCTGAAAATCTTTTTTATTATTTCTTTATTTCAAATCTTATTTGAAAGAAAAAGACTGTTAAAATGTTTATTTATTTATTTTGCTTCTACTATAGTATACCTTTTTTTCAGAAAATTTCATAAAATGACTTTCAAAAGAGATTAAGTATCAAATTGAAAATTTTCTTTTTGTTATTTTTAGTGTTATTAAGCTCTACGAGTTGTAAAGTAAAAGAACTAACACAGTCCTGTTTACATTATATTTACTGTGCATTCGTAATATTTTGATAATTTCAAGAATTATTTGGAAAAATATTTTTTAAAATATCTTAGAAAAAATTATTGGCTCTAAAATTGCTTTAGAAAATAAATGTTTCATAAATTTATTTATACAAAGGAGCTATAATCTAAAATATAGCAATGTCAAAAAAAATCATTGTGAATACTAAATTTATATATATATATATATATCAATACATGTTCTTTCCTTTGTATTTGTGAACCATGTGTTTACTGTCAATGATTGTTCGACGTATTTATCCGTACCTTATTTTGTATAAAAATTGTATTTTAATTTCCTTGACATAATTGTATTTTTGTTCATACTTTTATCAAAATAAATAAAAATCATCTGTTATGAAAATGTTCAGTGTTGTTATTTTTAATTCCTGTTGTAAGTAATCTTCATTCTTCCAAGCCGCTTTTCAAGAAATTGCAATGTTATCATTTTGAAAATGCTAATTTAATTGCATAATTAACATTAGACAATTTGAGTAATATCATGTATATTAGTAATTTTGATATTTTATTTTTCTTATCAAATTTTTCGGAATAATTTTTCTTTTTGAAATAAATAATTTGAAGGAGAAATTGTGATACAGTTAATCCAAAAAAGTTTTCTTCGTTTTATGTACAATAATACCCCGAACTTAAGTGATGGTGAGATTGAGTGGTAACAGAGTAAATCGGGGTATGATTTCACATATAAAGTATTCTTAGTTGGGGCCAGAGATAAAAGAAAATAATAATATAGGAGGGAAAAAATTTTTAATAAAATCTTTCTCTTAGCATGCTGACACTCACTCACACATATATATATATATGTTTTTCATCAAAAGTTCTCTACCTGAGCGAGATGAATAATCAATAATCAAAACTGAAAAAAATTGAAATTGTGAGATAACCAGACATTAGATTTTAGAAAGGATATAAGAAATTAAAAATAATAGAGTTTAAAAGATAAAAATATGTATGCTACAGTATTATAAACATTGCTGGCTTAGGACAGCTCTTATATATAAAATAATTTATATAAAAGTGGGGTTGAACACGTTTTTTTGGCCAGCCAACCTTCCCCTTTCTGTTAATAATACTGAGAAAAAATCTATTGAAAATAATGGATAGAATATCTAAATCCATTACACAAGAAAGGTAACTTATCTAAAAATTGCATTCAAAAATTCAGAGCCCGCGCTAAATCTGAGTTCAATAAACAAGTTATTACCAGATTCTGGACCCAAATGCAAATTCAAAGCATGGGAACGGCTGAATAGTAGCGCACTTAGCAAAAGCATGAAAAGAATAGAAATAAAAAAATTATAAATACTACCATTGCTTTAGGAATATTAGAATTATACATGAATTTAAAAAAAAAAACAAGAGAATAAGTAAATATATATATATTATTCCTTGTTTCGTTGGGGGAAAAAATTGATCATCCAAATCTATAGTTTCTAAAATTTATAACCCTTTGTCAATTAAACTGAGGCCTTCTGTCAAATTCTCCACCGTCAATCGATCTTCTGATAAACTGCGTTTTCAAGTTCTTCAATGTCTTACTCTCGCTCATGCATTTCTATGAGCTTATCAATTGTCAGATCTTGATTGTGGGAATCTAGCAGTCTTTACATATCATCACTATCCACTTCTAAATTTATTTGCGGGGAAAATCAAAAACTGTTTCAATCACTTTACCAATTTCCCCAATTTTTTTTTCTCAAACAAAATACGAATAAACGAGATTTGAAAATCGCGTAGCTCCTGGGTCGCGTGAGTGTCTAAAAATGCCGAGTATATATATTCTTTTCCTTTTTTTTTATTTAGTTTGATCATCTATCAATTTTTATATCTTTTAATGCATTTTCAATTTTTTTATGTAATTATTTTGACCCGAATTATTCGTGTTACTACACAAAATCTTTTTAAAAAGCATTTTGACATTGAAAATACATTAGCTCAACTTTCTTACTCAAGGACTACATCAACGCAAAGGGGGAAAAAATATTATTTTTGAATGAGAGCTAATTCTTTTGAATGAAAACTTTCACAGATAAAAAAATAAAAACAGAATGAGATTCAAAATCGTATTTCAAAAAGACTACCTTAAAAGGAAGCAATACCTCATCAAAACTGACAATTCACTACTAGAAAAGAAAAAAATAATAATTACACACTACAAATCCTTTTAAAATTAATTCAAGATCACTCATAGGCGTTGAGAAAAATGACTAACTGATCATTTTTTGACGCACCCAAGACTTAGGAACTGGAATTGTGGAACTGTTTGCTCTCATCCATTCCACCCAGTGAGTAAAAAAAAATGGATGCCAAAAGGAAACAAAAAAAGGGGGAAGAAGACAGAATTCAGATAGATGCCCTGCAGATATGTGTTGAAAGGTCAGTTCTTGTATCTTCCTCCTTAGTTGCAACAACCTTGCCCATAGCTTCTGAAAGAGAAATTGGGCCACGTTCCGGCTACACCCTCTATGGTTTACCGACATTTGAGTCTTCCTTTTGCCGTCGGCGGATTACAAAGGGAAAGTTTGAGAGATGGTGTACCGTGAAACACGATTGGAAGGAAGTGGATTGGGTTCATCGATAAAAATATGTATTCTAGAGATTTTATCGGCACGGACAGACGTTGAAATGACAGATTAAAGGTGGCATCTTTTGATTCGGTATAAGAGGATGTGCTTTCAGTAATTTTTGCGATGCGAGAATAGTTGTGAAAATTTTAAACTCTTTATTGTTTCAACGTCTTTTACTGCTCAGGGTAGTTAGCTGTGGGTTGTTCAATTAAAAATTATGTGTGAGAAATTTTTAGTTTTATTATTCATAAGGCTGATAAAATGATGAATAGATCAGTGAAGTAACGTACACCCCCGCGACCCCCACATCGCAGGGTGGCCCAAAGCCTGATTGAGATGTCAAGTACATCTTGGTGTGTGTGTGTGTGTGTGTGGGGTGTGTGGTGTGTGTGTGTGTGGGGGGGGGGGGGGGGGGGGGGGGTGTGTGTGGTGTGTGTGTGTGTGTGTGGTGTGTGTGTGAGAGAGAGAGAGAGAGAGATCTGAAAGAGATACTCGAAACATATTAAAATAATTCAGAAATTCTTAAAATGCAATTTATTTTTGAATACCTTGATAGAGCTTTATAAAACTAAGAAATATATTTCGTACTCGGGAAATGTGTTGTTAATTTATTTTTCAATAACTTTAAAACATTTTAGTGAAAAAGTCCTAACACTCATTTTTAACATTTTTTTTTTTCGAAATAGAGCCTACTGTCACTACCATTTAACACTTCCTGTCCCCATACGAGCAATTTCTTCTTCAGCCGTTACGCTGAGCTGGGCAATTTCACTTCGTGATCTCTTACTGCGGCAGTTTCAATGCCAGTTCTCAATCCTTAACCCAAAAATTAGTTTATTAACCATTAATTAAAATAAAATAAGTGGACAATCCTTATTGAAATATTTATTTGAATCTTTTTTTCTAAGAATATACTGAATCAGTAATGCAAAAAAAACTCCCTTTAAGAAACTTAAAAAAATATTTAAAAAGCGAATTTTTTAAAATTCGAATAAAGATGTTTTTAACAACAAAGTAATTAGTTATCATTTTTGTTATGTTTAGTATATTATTCTACAAGCAAATATTTCTGTTTTAAGAATTTTTTCATATATCACTGCAGCATAAATCAAAACAATAAATAATAGCTAAATAATCAAATTTGCCAAGCTATACTGTTGTCTATTGTGTTTAAATGATTCTAAGAATAAAACCAATCATTTAATAAAGTAAACAGAAAAAGCCTTTCGTATTCAAAAAAATTTCAGAAAACTCACGATTTTGATAAATAAAAATTTCATGAAAAATTTGGTGCTACATTATATATTTTAAAAGTATCAAATAAAGGATTATGTCAATAGGATTCAATCATTCCACAATAAAAAAAAATTACAAGGAAAGAAATTTTTTCCAGGAAACAGTATGTAAACCTTTATCGAATAAATAATAGACAATTATATGACAATTGAATATTTTAACTTTCAATTGTTTCATCAATTTTAACAAAAAAATAATGTTTTTCCCCTTAAAAAATGCAATTTGTTCATTTGAGCGTAATAACTATTTCGTAACTATTCAGACTAAGTAATTGGTATTTATGACTATTATTGTGGAACAGAGAGTGCATATATATGTGCGCGTAAACGCAAATAATCCTTATACATATTTTTTAAACAAAAATAATCAATTTTAAAATAATCATGGCATCTTTCTGTTTCCGTTATTTGAATCCTCACAAACGAATTTAACTAAAATTGCGAAAACTAGTAATTAAATATAACGTTTCGTTAAATATTTAAACGAAACATAAAACGGATTTAAAATAAAATTGTAGAAACTGGAGAACCAATTCGAAAAACAGAATTTTCCAATTTTTCAACAAAATTGGAGAAATAAATACTTGTGGCGTAAAATTCGCTTAAGAACCAGAATTGCTCAAAAATAGAATTATAAAACCAGAGAATTGCTCATAAATATTTAAATCTTTCAAAATTTTAAGAAACTTTCAGGTTTTAGATTTCAAATATGAGAAACTTTCAGGTTTCATACATATATGATTTATTAACTGTCAGAAAACACGATTTCAAATATTTTTTAAAAATACTTTTTCTTTGCTCTTTTATGATAAAATAATAATTTTTTTATATTAAAAAAAAGTTTAAATGATGCAATTATTTTCGTAAATTATCTATACAGGTTTAAGCGATTAAAAAAAATAAAAATAATGCTAAAAAAGTGAAAAATATTCTAATTAAAATTACTTTTAAACTAAGGTACTTTAATATTCTTAAAAACCATAGTCCAATATTTTTAAATATTAGTACTAATCTTTCTTTGAATTCAGCATTTTCTTATCTTCTTCAAATGTTATTTTCTGCTCTATGATAAAAAAAAAATTTATGTTTAGAAACATGTCACATAATAATATATTCATTACTTACATTAATATATTTTATCCATATAAATATTTCAAATTCTTCCATTTTTAAATAACATTTATGGAATATTATATATAATTGCTCCTTTTTAACACACTTTTATAAGTTTCACTTGCATGTAACGGAATCTTGGAACTCTATTTTCACCCACTTAAAAAGGTCAGAAAAATTTGAAATTTTGTACACTTGTCAAGGACCGATGACAATACAACAATTTCACAATTTTGTTCCATTGTCCTTATCAGGATCGTCAGGAATAACGATAATCAGATTTGGCGACAATTCCATATACAACTTCCAGATTTGGCTACTTATTGCATATACCATTTTCAAATTTGGCGACAATTCCATTTACCATTTTCAGATTTGGCGACAAATTCCATACACCATTTCCTATTGGCGACTAATTCCAGATTTAGCGACTAAAAGAATAAGGTGTAACCCTAACACGAGTGTTTTTAATTTAAAGCTAATTATATGCAAATGTAAAATACACTTGTGGTTAATACAGATGAAACAAACAAAAAAGTGTTCTTTATGTGAGAAAGTGGAGGGTGGGTGTGTGCTAGCGATTTCTTACCATAATATAAACATTTTTTCTGAAAATGAAAATAAAAAAAAGGCTCGTGCATGTGAGAAAAAAATAATTTATGTTCTAACTGCTAAATATTTTTTTTATTTTTATAAAGCAATACGCGTTTAGAATACGATATGTTAAGTTTTACTTTGATACGATTTAAAAATTATAGCATTACGGTTAAAAGGGATAATATATTACCATGTTTTTATTAACTCGCTTTCTTGAATGTCTGTCCGGGTGGAATTTTGTAATTCTTTTTAAACTGACTTACCCATGAGCTAAGAGACTTGAAATTTGGATTATAGCTCGGAAGTTGTTGACAATGCATGAAAATGCGAAAAAATAAAAGAAGGAATTTTATATATTTTAGTCCGTTATAAAAACATGGTACATTAAAAATTTTCAATTCGAACTTTTTCTTCTTAACGCACTTTTATTTGTTTGACCTGTTCTATAGAGACGGAATCTAATAAAACGAAACGGACTCATCCGAGACCCCGTAAACGGAGAGAAATAAATACGCTTCAGAAGCTGCAAATAATATCCATTGAAGAGCAAGAATAATTCCAGCAGCCACGTATATATATAATTCGGCTCCAAATATCAAACTCAAGGACGAATTCAAGAATGAATAAATGTTTGCTTGAAAAAACACGCTTTTATTGTAGATCGAACTAAAAAATAAAAAAATAAATTATAGTTTTAAGAAACTAAAAAACACTCTTTTATACTAAATCGAAATAAAAAGTTAAAAAAATAATTCTTAATATAAGAATAAAATGATGAAAGAGAAAACAAATGTCATTGTGGTAAAAGCGTGGGGTACTTTGTACTGCATTTTTACACTAACTCATTTCGGAATAGAACAATTAAGTAATTAGAACAATTGATAAATATACAGAACACCCCACGCTTTTACCCCCCTGACATTAATTTTCTCGTTCATCATTTTATTCTTTTTTTAGAATTATTTTTTTTTACTTTTATTTCAATTTAGTATAAAAGAGTGTTTTTAGTTTTTTAAAACTATAATTTTTTATTTTAAAGAACTATTGTTAACTACATAAAGATTTTCTTCTCTTTAAGCAAATTCTTTTTTCGTAAAATCAACATAATTTTTTTTTTATTTCCAGTGAAGCATATTTTATACATGAATTTAAACACTTGAAATTCTGCTGTCGCAGTAAATTCGTGATTTGAATTTAATGCGTATTTTATAGCATTTCCAGATAGTATATTTCCTGTTAACACTATTTCAGCTACATCATGGCAGAATTTTTTTTAACTAGATTCTTTGATATTTTTTTGTAGAATTTTTTAGATATCTTAACTTTTTCATCATCTATAAACATTACGATTGTCAGAATTTGCATTCTGGTGTGAAATAAAAATTTTAATATCATGTCCTTGTATGAAAGTATTTCTCTCTATTTTTGTTCGCCTCCTCACATTCCTATGTTTTTTCCTGTTTGGGTGATCTTTTATACATATACACGGCACTTTTCAAATGCTTAACTACTGTGACGATTTTGGGAAGATGAATGAGTAGCGTGAGACTTAAGAAATTAAGCTATTAATTTATTACGTCTACAGCTATTAACTACAATATTTACGTTTAGATACAAGTTATTCCAACTGTTGAGTATTTCGGAGCTGCAGAATATTTTATTAGTGATGGAGGAGGTAAAACACAATGCCTATTTTTTGAGTGTTTCTCACGATCTCTTCTCTCCACTCTTTTGGGATGGGACGGTCCCTTCTTACACAATGAATTTCACTTCGATGTGTGGCTCGCAGGTGGATTGTTGTTTTTCTCATAGACATAGGTTGTCGGCGTGATGTCAGATGGAAGGATCTTGTAATATTTTTGAAGTGCAAAAAGTTTTTCTAAAGTCTAAAGTTTTTGAATTTCTTAGGTTTTTTTGTTAATACGTCATATTACGTCATAAGTATGCAAGAAATTAATGTAAGTAATTATATTTGTAATGTCAATCAGAAGAAACATGTAACACATTTGATATCACTTTAAACTTCAATGGAATATTTCTTTCTTTCCTTTTTTTCGTTCAATTTCTCATGAGGATTTTAATATTTTGCTTTTAGAATTACTAACTATTCTAAAATAAATTTAATTGCATTATCACTTAATAAAAATAAAACAATTGTATCAAATAATTTTTTTAATTTTTAAAAAGGATAAATCTACATAAAATTAATCTGATTTTTATTTCGCTTACAGAGCTCTTCAATGTGTTTTTTAAATTTGTTTCAATACGTTTGTCAAGAGATTACGATTGTCTTTATATTTTTGAGTACTATCGTTATTTTCACGTTGTATTGTATTAAGTTATATGCATCGGTTTCAAAATTTCTGTTAAAATTGAAGCTACTTAGTGAAGAGTTGTCGTGAACCCTGGCCCGCGGAAGTGTGAGGGTGTTCCAAAGGAAGAGATATTCTAAACAATAAATACATTTATTATAACTACTCAAATCACTATCTAAATTCGACTTAAGCTAGGGGAATCGTGAGATTAACTAATAAATTAAATATCTATAATAATAAATTCAATACTTATCGTGAACTCTAGGTCGTCAGGAATACTAATCGACCTAAATTGACCGGTCGGATCCTTTTTTTTTTTAACCTCGGTGATTTTAACAATTACTTTTCTAATTCCGTAGATGGAGTATGACAACAATCGTAAACCTCTCTCTTCATTTGACTTTAAATAACAACTCTCATTAGCATAATTCTCGGTTCCTTTACAGAAAGCGGTTTTATAATAATATAATGATATAAAGATATTTGCCCTAGAGCAGCGGCTCTTAAACTTTCGATTGCCATAGTCCCTCTTTATGTATCAGCCTAACATTGAGGATACCCAAGATTTCGAACACCCTTACCTGACTCCCAACACATGGCTGAGTGATTAAAATGCAATCGATATCGTACAGGTACACAATGAATTCAGTTCTTAATCTTTGCAAGTGTGTTTTTACTGTTTTTTTAAATATTACGCTGTAGTAAGGGTACGTAGTTACAAAGAGTTAAAAAAAATGATTGAAATACGTATTCTAGTAGAGTTTTTTCCATTGGGGACAATTTAGATATCTAGTTTAGAATGGACATCTTTCAATTCCACCCAGAGTCTGTACAAAAGGGAAATCTTAAAATTAAATGTGAGACCTTCGCGAGCCCCCTAAAAAGGCACTGCCGACCCCCAGGGGTCCACGGACCACAGTTTAAGAGCCACTGCCTTAAAATGTTTGGAGTAAACACTGCAGATTGATCCAACCAAACCAACCTTTCCTTTGAGAGTGAAATTATTCTTCCACTTGATTCAAAGTTAGTTTTTAACATGTATTGTCCGTTATCACAAATGGATTACGAACCCAAAAAAACTTTTTTCAATTCCTACTATTAGTTCAATCTCTCTCCATATATATATATATTCGAATTTTCAATCTTTAATAAAACACTTTCTATTCATCCATTAAAGTACAAATACATTTTTTTTAAATATGCAGTGGATGATACGTGATGTTGACACAGTTTTTTCAAACATTAATTGATTATTTAAATTAAAAAATGAATTAATAGTAACAAGCAAAAATAACAGTCCAACAGCATATATAGAAAGGAAATTTACTCTTTGTGTTCCTGTAGCGCAGTGGATAGCGCGTTGGCCTTCTAATCCAACGGTCGTGGGTTCAAATCCCACCTGGGATGGCGTAATTTCAAAGACTGTGATTTCTTGTTTTACTATACTATTTTATTAGAATAATTAAATTTAATTGATGAATAAACAGACAAACAAACAAAAAATAGTCCAATACCATATACAGAAAGGAAAATGGAAAATCGCTTTCTATTTTGTCACTTAATATTATGATTCTGTGCCATATGTATATACATATTTATATTAATTGTAACTATTTAATAAATTATAGTTTGAAAAAAAACTAAAAAAACACGCTTTTATACTGAATCGAACTAAAAAGTAAAAAAAATAATTCTTAATACAGAATAAAATGATTAACGAGAAAATGAATGTCATTGTGGTAAAAACGTGGGGTGCTTTGTACTATATTTTTACACTAATTCAGCTTTTCGGAATAGAAGTTAAAAATTATAACAATTGATACATTTATAGAACACCCCATGCTTTTACCCCAATGACATTCATTTTCTCGTTAATCATTTTATTCTTTATTAAGAATTATTTTTTTACTTTTTAGTTCGATTCAGTATAAAAGCGTGTTTTTTAGTTTTTTTCAAACTTATAATTTATTTTTCATTTTTTTAGTTTGAAATACAATAAAAGCGTGTTTTTTAGTTTTTTAAACTATCATTTATTCATAGTTGAATTTATCCTTGAGTTTGATATTTGAAGCTGGAATTACGTGCCTGTGGAATTAGTCTTGTTCTTTCAATGTATATTAATTAACGGATCTGAAGTGTGTATTTATTCTCTCCGTTTACGAGGCCTCGGATGAGTCCCGTATCGTTAGATTTCAAAGATTTCGTCTCTATAGATACAGGTCAAACTAATAAAAGTGTGTTAAGAAGAAAAAGTTCGAATTTAAAAAAAATTTTAGTGTACCATGTTTTTTATAAGACAAAAAGTATAAAATTCTCTTTTCATTTTTTTTTCTCTTCTTTTTCCACATTTTCATGCATTTTCATCCACTTCTGAGCTATGGTCCAAATTTCAAGTCTCTAGCTCCTCGGAAAGTCACACAGTTTAAAATCAATTACAAAATTCCACCCGGACAGGCATTAAAGAAAGCGAGTTAATAAAAAACATGGTAATATTAAGTGTCAATCGTTTTTTTCACCTTTTAAACGTGTTCATGTTAATTCGTATCATCACTTCTAAACGTATTGCTTTATAAAAATAAAAAATATTTAGCAGTTAGAACGTAAATTATTTTTCTCACATGCACGAGCCTTTTTTTTTTAATTTTCATTTTCAGAAAAATGTTTTATATTATGGTAAGAAATTGCTATCACACACCCACCCTCCACTTTCTCACATACAGAACACTTTTTTTTTTGTTTTATTTCTATTAACTGCAAGTGTATTTTATACTTGCATCACATTAGCTTTAAATTCAAAACACTCGCTTTAGGGTTACGCCTTATTCTTTTAGTCGCTAAATCTGAAATAAGTCGCCAAATCTGGAAATGATGTATGAAATTTGTCGCCATATCTGAAAATGGTATATGGAACTAGTCGCCAGATTTAAAAATGATATATGCAATAAGTCGCCAAACCTGGAAGTGATATATGGAATTGTCGCCAAATCTGATTATCCTTATTCCTGACGATCCTGAAAAGGACAATGAAACAAAATAATGAAATTATTGTATTGTCATCGGTCCTTGACAAGTGTGCGAAATTTCGAATGAATCCGATCTTTTTAAGTGGGTAAAAATCAAATTCTAAGATTACGTTACATGCAAGTGAAACTTATAAAAGCGTGTTAAAAATAACTAAAATAAAAAATTTCTTTGCTGACCTAAGTAGGATTTGACTTTAAAAAAATTTTTTATTACTTGTTATACCTAATTTGGGGAAGCAATGAATAGCTCTCTCTTCTAGTATTGCCAATAACAATTTATGAATAGTTCATTTCTATAAAACGGTTGTGACGGGTGCTTACGCGTTTCACTAACCTTCTCATATATTCTATATTTTATTTATTTCAACCAATCTCCACCGGGAGTCAAAGCGTGATTTATGCAAATGAGATATTTTATATAAGTTCGGGTTTAGCGAGTTAGAGAACGGAGAATGAAATGAAGGGGGAATGAAATGAAGAGAGAGGAGAATGAAATGAAATGAGAAAGTGTTTTTTCAAGTGTAAACGTAGACGTTGTGAGTAGAGTCTATCGTACCGTTGTGGATAAAATTAGTTCATAAAAGAACTGCGAGAATAGCAGAGAAAGAAGTCGCCTATTAAAGGAATCCAATCAAGATATTAAGGAAGCAGCTAGACGAACCTGCCATAACATAAGAAATCAGGTTAGTTTTATTTGTTCCAATTAAGTATAAGTGTGTAGCTGTAATTGTACGCGTCGACCCTTCGTAGATTCAGATAGGATTCCGTCGTTCATGATTATTGAATCCTTCTCATTCTCCACTGTGTTTTATTGTTCTTAAAATTGAATAATATTTGTGTAATCTCTTAATTAAGAAAAGTCAATAAATAAGATTGATTTGTTAAAATAAGTAGTAAATTTATTATGCATTCAACATATTCAGATTCAGGTAATACCCGAAGGGGAATTGATAATCTTAGAGGTAGCGAGAGGCTACGACACGGTCAAATGATTCGGTTCTGAAATTTTTGATTTTTTTTCCTGAGTATGATAAATATTTCTTTAAAAAAAATGGAGGTGCACTCTTCAAGATTTTGGAGGGACACGAAACTATCGAGGCATAGTGTTGAGAATCATAGGAGCAGAGGAAAATGAAGTGGTTTAATTAATCGATAGGAAAGCAAAAGGTGATTCAAAGAATATCTTTTAAAAGTAAAAATTGAAACCGACGAATAAGTCCTCAGACTTATCAACAAGTGTTGAAAATATATTAATCACATAGACTCCGACTCGAAGTACGTCAAATGCAACTATTAATCAGCTACTAATACTTTCCTGGATACAATTATTTTCACATCACGATAAAGTACTACACTTTTTTAATTTATGCCATGCCAATTAATAAAACATCTCCTGCAGCGTTACATCCTTAAACTTGCACTGTAAGTAACTGCAGTTAAGCGCATCAGACAGTCATCAATTGTTAGAATGCACGACGAAAGGGGTTTTTTATTCTTCATTGACAACAATATGCAAATGAGAATAAAGAAAGAGAATGTTTTAGGTTCGAACGCCTACAAAATTAGGAAGAAGTGTGCTAATGGGATTTAGAAAACATTCATTATATTTAAATTGGAGCAAATACGAAGATAAATTATCGAAAAATAGTTAAGACTAAGGCTTACTTTTGATGCGGGTATTCTTCATAAAAGAATATTTGAAAAGGCGTCATAACTGGATGTTTTTGGTTAGGTTGAGTTTGTGTTAAAGTCTTTCTAAGTAATATGAACGCTTCAATGATTGTGTTTAGAATCCAATTATTTATGTGCTGCCATGAGAAAAATTTCATTATTAGTATCTATTTGTATTGTAATAGATTACAGTGCAGATAATAAACAGCAACATAACTGATAAAAAAGGTATTTCAATAAAATTTGTTGTTCAGTGTTGAAGTTGTTGATCCTATCGATAGCATTTAATTGGATTCTCGTACAGAAAGAAATTTTCAAATACTTAATGATCTTGATATTTTGTTTTCGATGTTAACAAGAGAGAGCGAAAAAATTTTATCAGTTGTAGGTAAATTGAAATTGCGTGTATTTAAATAGCGGTTATTTATTTTGTAATAGATTTTATAGCTGTTGAACATTGAAAAATTTTCTTAAAAGTTGTAGTATTTGTTGTTGTGAATTTTCATTAATGAAGAATTCAGTTTTTGAAAATGACAGAAATAATAATCTCAGCTATAGGGAAAAAAATGTCGATATATTTACAACACTACCTTTTAAATTTTCCATTCTTTCATCCTTTTTATCCTCCCATTTCGGAACATTAATAGTAGAAAGTTTTCTTTTTTGTATCTAGAAAATAACGGAGCTTTGAAAACAAAAATTATGCAATTTAAGCAGTTACGTAGCGTACAACCCCTAAACCCTAGCAACGCGAGGAGGTCACGAATTCTAAGAGGGCCCAAGGCCTAACTGACGCTAAGTACTTATCTAATTTATAAAGTGAATTTTTCAATCAAATAATAAATAATTCAATGGATTAGTTTTTTAAACAAATTTAAGGAAAAATGTTCGATGGAACTCTTAAAGTATATTCACTTTTTCATCTATAGTTAATAATATAGAATTTTAAAAAATATAAGTATATTCATTTAGGGACTTGTTATTACTATTAGTAATTTATCAGGAAGAATTTGAAGATACTGTGGAACATACTCATATTATAAACCAAACTGAAATACATAAACAAATAAGGAAATAAAATTTCGTATAAGTGGTAAACTGAATTTTATAATTTTATGTGTGTTCGAGAGTATTTGAAAAAAGCATTTCCATTTTTAATTATTTAATACCAGCAAATAAATCAGCTTTGTTTATGTAATAAAAAATTATAAGATACTATAGAACATACTCATATATAAACCAAATTGATAATACATAAAAAGCAAGGAAATAAAATTTCGTATAAGTGAGTAAACTGATTTTTTATAATTTTATGTGTGTTCAAAAATATTTGAAAAAAGCATTTCCATTTTTAATTATTTAATACCAGCAAATAAATTAGCATTGTTTATGTAATAAAAAACACGAAACTCTCTCTTTTAATTTTAGCAACTTTATTGCTACATATTCTTAAAAGTTATTTATTTTATTATTCCATCGCTTATTCATTTCAGAATTAATTTCTAACTTAATTAAATCTCACACTCCACATATTTGCGAAAAACAATAACGAAATATAAATGGGATCACCTAAATAAATAAAATTAAATAAATTTTAGCATTTATAAACAGCGAGAACGACACGCGAAATTTTGGACAAGACATAAATTTTACAGATAATCATGATAGAAAAGATTTACGAGCCAATCAAAAACGCATATAATGCAAATAATAGCTTCAACCGCTAACTTAAACCAGATGCGAGCAGTTCACTGCCACCTACATGTAGTCAAAAGGTTGAAAAAAGTCTCTCCGAGCAGTGCTAACATCAGTAATTTAGTGTTCTTTCCCTTTTAAATTATAGGGATCTGCGATATTTCCCGCGTTTTGTTTCAATTTTGCTGAGAAATTAAAGAAAAGAATAATGGAAGCTGTGTAACTATCTCGGCAGACTATCGGAAAATAGGACCACCTGCTTTACAAGCGAAATTACAACTCACGTATGAAAATTTACGAATTTGGTTTGGGTGTCAAAGTGAAAAAACTGTTAATAAAACAATAGAATAGTGGGTGATTCCTTTTTTTCTTTTGCCGATGCTTCGAGTTCTGATGTGGAATCGGGTCAAATAAAAGTGAATGCATTCTTTCAAAAAAAAAATAAGATTCGTTCTTTCTTTGGAGATGCCGAAATTGCCTTCTTTTGTTTTAGCTGTCATGTTCTGACATATGAGGGTTAAAAGAAGCTGCTTCGGGATTGGATACAAAATGGTGAAAGCTTATTGAAAAGACAGATTTTTTTTTCTTTGCATAATATACATACAATCAAAAACATGCGAGGAGTCCATAACCTTGGTAGTTAAATGTTTGCCTTGTTTATTTTGATCTTGTGAATTGCTACTAATCTGAATAACATGATTGTGAAATTTTAATCACGCAAAAGTGTTTATAACTTCATAGTTGGATTACAATCAACAATTGCGCCATTGTAGTTGATGCTTTACATGTACGGTTGACGTAAATAGAATATAAAGATGTTTTGTGTAATGCAGCTTCATTCAAATTAAGAAACAAATAATTTATTTAACAGGAACTATTACTAAACCTAAATAGTTATACTTTCATCTTTATGATTAACTCTCAGTTGTTAATTGTTAATAGAATGAAGTGTTCTAAAGAAATACTAAACTTTTTATTACTTCTGAGAACTTAAATGTTGGATGTTTTCAAATAAATTTATTTAATAATCTAGATATAAGGAATTATATTCTTTATATCGTTTTTAGATTTCGAAAGAAAATTGAGTAAAAATATCTGTCTGTCAGCAAACAATTAATGAATTTATATTACACAACCATATATGAGTATACTAGTCAAAATAAATGTACCCTGGTATTCTGGTTTTTTTTAAGCTGATGTATTTAAAATATTACAAAAATGCACTTTCAGAAATGAAAAAGTAATAATGCATTTATGAATAGATTTGTTTCTTCCCTACTCTCTTTCCCCTTTTATAGTAAAAATGTCATTTATTCCATAGATTCATTGCGTTAAAATTACACGAAAAAAAGAACAATAGATTATATATTTGTGTGTGCGTGTGTGTGTGTGTGTGTGTGTGTGTGTGGTGTGTTGTTGTGTGTGTGTGTGTGTGTGTGTGTGTGTGTTTTTTTTTTTTTTTTTTTTTGTTGTGTGTGTGTGTGTTGTGTGTGTGTGTGTGTGTGTAATTGAAACTTATGAAGCTGTTAAATGTACCTGGGTTTTTTTTCTTGTAATTATTTAATAGTGTTCTCTGATTGCAGTAGTATGTCAAGGTGACAGATTCCGTGGCTAGCGTGTCATGAGTTCGAACTTTGTGCCACTGAAGACCCATCGTGCAGAGCAGGCCATTTCTGACTGCACGGTTTAAATCTGCCGGGGCTCAAACGTTCTTCCGTTGGTGTGGTGTGAAAGTTAGGAGAGGGGAATGCCTTCTCAATTGTCCTCCTCGTCAATTGACCATGGTTAAAAATTACAAGGTCAGTGGTCAATAGCCTCATGCAGCTTTATAGTGCGACATAAATATAACTCTCACTCACCCTAGTAAATGTTGTAAAGTACTAAACTGATAGTTTTTCTTTTACACAAAATTACTTTGACTTTTACCGTTAAAAAGAACAAATACCTAAACTTCATTCTCTTGTGGCAATACTTAACATAAAAATTAATTATTTTTATTTTATTTTTCCATTCATCTATTCATCATTCTACGTAGGTTTCGAATTCTGGGGAAAAAATTCCTCGATTTTTACCCTAATTTTTATTTTATTATACTTTCGAGATGTCCTAATGATTTTGATGTAATATACAGTCGAACCTCCATATACGAACTCTTTTCTTGCAAATTTTCTATATAGCGAACTTTTTTCCTGGAACCAAGAACATTTCACGATTTTCTTCGTAAAATAACTAGTATTTTCTATAAAACGAATTTTATTTCTTGTGATTCAATTTTTTCCCTCCCTATTTTTAAAGTATTTCTGGACATTTCAAATTATTGTCCCTTTTAGCACATTTTATGGTGGTCGTAAATCTTGAAATTGTTTTTAGTGCCTTACTCGCCGAGAGTAATAGAATTCTGGTCGTTTCATCCAAGAAGTGCAATCTTTAACCCCCTTTTTTTTTAAATAAATTTATTTGCAAAACTCCTCATGCTCCAAATTGCATAACACGAGGCTTTAACCCCCATTGTCCAGTTCACTAGAAACTCATTCCCCCATCAGGAGATTGTCTCGTGTCCCCGTGTCCTTTGCCTAGTTTTCGTTCATTTGTAGTTTTGATCAGTCGTACTGGTAATTGGTAATAAATAGATAGTAATTTACAAATATGGTGTGAATAATTACTTTTTTTTAAACACAGTGTTCATGAATTTAAATTTGTTTTTATTTGCTTCATAAAGTACACTCATGTCCATAAATTAAGGATAATTCAGAATCACACAGAAATTGAACTCTAAAATAAAAACTTCACCTGTAGAATTATCACACACATCTTGAAGAAGAATATGCAAATTACAGGAAACCGCCAGATGGCGCGGATAGTACGTCACAATGACGAGAGTGTAAGAGAGGGGTATATAAGGAATGGTGGCAAAGAAGTAAAATTGTTCGCAAGCGCTTTAAAAGCCTTTCAGTGCAATAACCGCATAGTTATGACACAAAGGAAGCATTTGGATGATTTTTTACGTGGTAGAATTATCGGATGATTGGAATGTGGACGTACCCAGCTAGAAGTATCCGAGGAACTTGGAATGCCCAGAGTGTCATCTCCAGGCTTTGGCAGCGATTCTAAGATGATGGTAATGTGAGTAGATGTTACAGCACAGGTCGCCTCCGAGTTACAATGCCGAATGAGGACCGGTATTTGGCAGTTACTGCCAAAAGAAACAGACGGAGCACAGCATCAGGCCTGTCTTGTCAGCTCTCTTCAGCTACCGGTACGACAGTTTCAAAATAGACCGTGTACAGACGCTTAGGGTACATTGGTCTATATGCTCGTAGGCCTGTCAGATGTGTTCCCCTTACCGCAACTCACTGTCGCCTGCGATTAACCTGGAGTAGAGAGCATGCATTGTGGACACCGCAACAGTGGTCTTGTGTGATGTTTCCGACGAGTCCAGGTTTAGTTTGCAGTCTGATTCTCGCCGGA